>JANHZU010000512.1:38199-81096 GCA_032468055.1 Acrochordus granulatus
GTTGTTTTGGGATTGCATCCAAGGTGCCTGTTACTATTGAAACTACCTTTGCTTTCTTTGCCACAGTCATTCTATTTTCATTTACAGGTGTTATGGGAGGGATGGGAGGAGTTTGAATGATTGAGTGAGTGATTTATTATTCAACTCTTGGAAATCACTTAGGACCACAAGACTGGTCATTCAGGTCTTCCAATGGTGCAGCCACTGTAACTGAGTCCAAAATACAATAACTGTGCCTCAAATGAGTACTCAGTTTTCTGAAGTTTGTGTTAAAACAACAGACTATAATTATGGAAGACTATATTGCTCTGTCTGATACAGCCAGATAGCCTCATCTTGTCATCCAGCAACCTGCCCCTAAAGTTCCTTTATGACCACATGGACATATACTATGTTCTCGTCAACCATGAGGATGTTATTTGACATTTACCTTGCAGGCTTGTATCTCCCATTAAGCTCCAAGTGCATACTAGGTTTGACCCTCTTAAACTTTTTGGGAGCTGCCAAGTTTTGTTAGTGCTGCCATTTTCTGTGACTGACAAAACAATAAACAATATATTAAGGTAAGCTGCCCTGACTCACTTGCCCTGAGATGGGTGGTGTATAAATCTAATAAATAAACAAACAATTGTAACACAAGTTGTATATGTATAATAAAATGTATTAGTTCTTTGAATAATACATTTGTGGTACTCCTGGGGACTGACATTTTTTTTCAGCAGACCAATATTTTAATTTCTTTCCTGCCAATTTGAGATTGAGACAAGGATGTGAAGTGAGACAATTGCAAGTGTGTTATCTTCCTGAAGATTTTCTAATTCGTAGACATGCTCTTATCCTATCTTGACCTCCTATATGGATTATATGCATTTTCTTCAGATGGTGGTGACTGGATCCTTTGTAATGAAAAAAAAGCTTTCCACATCTTACAGGCTGTTTTACCTCTTCTATCTCATCTGGAGATCTAGGTCTTAGGATGTCTTGTAAGTCATGTCTGGGCTGAAAAACTACAAGCAAACACCCTACTGCAGGAAACAGATACAGGAAGCTCTAACCCTTTGCTGTCATCTGGATTTCTATAGTTCAGACATGTCAATCCTACTTGTTATCTGCAGTTCTTAGGTGTCATCGCCATCTTTTCTATTTTTTGCAAATGACTGGTTGCCAGAATGCAATTGCACAAATCAGTGGGGGGGAGGATACTGCCCACCTCTAATATGTCTACCTATAATATGTCTACCTATCTATATATCAGTAGGATGGCTCCCTGAAATAGCAAACAAAATAATTTTAGCATGGTGGGGTCTAGAAAGAAATGTTGGGTTAAAAAAATCAACTGGATCCAGTTGGTAGTACAGAAAAATATCTACTTCTATCCCCAACAGTTAGACCTTATGGAGATAGTATATTACCTACACAAATACATGCAACATGTTACTTTGCTATTCAGTGAAAAATGCTGGTGCTTCTATGGTTGCTGATTGCTGATAAAGGGGCTGAAAAGAGTTGTTTTTCTTTCCCTTTGCCTATGTCAGTATGTCTGCATTGATTTTGTGAGAGTGACACTGTATATGATATCGTGCTGCTCATAAAAAACTGTTTTTAAAGGATTCATCAATGTGTTCGTGTTTTCCAGAGCTGTCTTTAAATAAGGAGATGCTGAAGGCCAAAACCTTTTTCTCTAGATGTTGTTACAGAAATCCTTAGTCCATTAAACAGTTTTCCATTCAGTTTGTATTTATTCTATGTTTTTCCTTTTGTCTCCTAAGTGACAGACTAAAGATACTCTTCCAATGCACTTTGGGAAAGTCTGTAAATTGAAAATAGTGTAAGTTTCTACAACCTGGTGCCTTCCCTGGGGTTGGATTACAATTCCCAGAACTCCCAGCCAACATTTCCTAGGCATCAAGGGAGGAATATGAGTGATACTCTGGTGCCAATATTATTGCAATTTTGGTCTAAAATTATTCAGAAAGCATTCATTGCTTCTTCCAGGACACTGCACTTTTCTATCTTTTCACAGCATGAAACAGATCTGGTAACAGTAAAGTAATCTAAAACTTTAACACCTATTAGGAATGTTAATGTTAAGATAAATTTGCTGTTAGCCTTTCTAGTTTATGATATTGCATGCCTTGTGACTTTTGCCTAATCTTCTAAGAAAACAGCTGGAGAGAAAGATAGGCTGGAAAAATTCCAGAATTCAGAGCCAAGACTTGGAAAATCAAAACTCATTTCCAAGATGTAGTTGGGCTGCTGTGGCCTAACGATGCCTTTCAGACAACAGAAAAGCAAGGAATGTTGTGAAACCTCTCGATGTTCATGGGATACTTGGGACTTCCTAAAGAAAGCAGGCTGGATTCTTCATTCTCCAAATACTGATTTTGTTTTATTGAGCTCATATAATTCCAAATTATTCACAAAGACATTTTATGGGTTCTTTAAACATAACATCTTCTTTTAAATTCCAAATATTTTTCCTTTCAATACCAATGCTAAAACAGGAAAAAAATACTGATATACTGAAATAGAAAACTATAGAAATTCAAAACTCATAACTCTACTACTCTGTATTCATTGGAAGTTCTGAATGAGTTTTCATCTTGGGTACATTTTTATCTGTTCTGTTTTTATCTGGTAATGTGGTATGGACTTTTGGGTATGAGATGGGATTGCATAAGAAATAGATTTTAGTTCAGGTCTATGCACTCTACCAGCTGAGCAGTCATGGCATATTTGCACTATACAGAGAAATCCCAAAGGCATTTATGGATATAGAGATATGTACCTTCCTTTTTTATTGCTTTTTAGTAATTACAGGTTTTCTGTCCCCCAGATTCTCTTGACTGGATTTTCTTGGCAATCTACCCAACTTCCAAATTAGAAATTAGAGAAAGCAAAGTCTCATCTATAAGGATTGGGTAGGTTCATACAAAAGATGACATTGTTCAAAATGTTTATTGCAGGAACATTATAGTGTGAGGACACTTCTAATTAGGGATGGAACCAAAGAAGAAAAGTAATGTAAATCTGGGAATGAGAAACACTCTACCAGCCCTTTAGATTTATTGTAATTGGTAAGGCTTGTTTCTTCCAGAACTTTTTTGAGAAATAACAGACTGGAAAGATGCAGTATTTTTCTGTGCTGCTTGAGTACTGTTAAATTTCTCCATGCGTAGCTCTTCCTTACATATTTCTGTTGATTCCCAGTCAATGAAATGCTTGTTGACTAATGTCAGGCATGGAAGGTGGTTTTGGCATATCCACAATCCAGACTTTACTATTTTGTCTCGTAGTAAACAGACACACTGTGATATATGTGATATATGATATATGTGAAAGGAACAACCTTTCAGATTCAGAGGCACCATTAAGGTGAAGATAAACCCTGTTCACTTTGCCTTCGGGGTGTCCACCCTTGGCAGCTTAAGGATGCCTAGCTTCAGCTATGCTGGCTGAGGAATTCTGGGAGTTGAAGTCCACACATTCTTAAAGTTGCCAAGGTTGGAAATGCCTGCTTTACAGCAAGGGTGATTCTCAGGCAAATGATACTTTGTGGGACTCGAAAAATAACTGGACTCCTATTCACTCACTCCTGTTCTTCAGCCTTATGAACAACCTCTGTTCTGTAGGCTTTGACAACAGGCAGGTTCTCCCATTTGTACTGGTTGCACATAATCTGTTGCCTCTTCTAGATAAAGGCCATATTTGGCAGTAGGGAGCTTTTAAAAGTCAAGATATTGACCACAACAAATGGTGATCCCTTCTGAGGCCCCCAGTTTGGCAGATTCATCTAAGGTAGAAGGATCTGCTCTTCCCCATTCCAGCAAGAAGAGCTTTTGTAAACCAAAAGACAGCTGAATGAAACAAATATACTTTTTGTATAGTTAGATAAGACTTAAAGATGAGACAGACTTCAACTACATCTACTGTATCAAAAGGAAATCAACGTGCAAGTTTATTTATTTGTTTGACACTATGAGTCTTAAATCGATGCCTGTTAAAATACCTTCAACTGGCTGCTTTGCTCATCCATTTCACATTCATCTTCATGGCTGTTGAAGAACAGACAATGGAAGGTGACAAATGGGGTGAAAGCAAAATTATATGTAGAAGAGGCTGTGGGTAAGAGTTATTGACTCAGCATACACATATATGCAGTAATGTGAATCAGGGATTACACATGCATCATGTCCAGTTATGTGTAAAATGTGAAGATTTTGTTTCATTCAAAATATTTTACAAAGCATACCTAAGTCTGAATAGCAGTATAAGAATTCTGGTTTTCTGCTCCTAGTTCAGTGGCTTCACCTCTACAACAAACTGGGTTCCAAACTGTATGTGTCACTGTAAACGTCTACATTTACTGTTACCTTTTTGGTTTTCCCCTGTAGCTGGTCTCATCCCAGACTGTATACAGGTGCTGTTTTATACTTTGCAAAGATAAAGGGGACTAAAATCTAATTTTTTTTATCTGTAAATCCCCCAGAGTCACTCAGATAGTGAGCTGGGCAATTGATAAATAAAATTGAGAAGTGTAAACAAGTCTTAAAATGCATAGAATGTATGAACAAGTGTCATGTGTGAAGTAGCTTTGATTTATGACAATGGGATGCTTTTTGGCATGAATCTGGAGAGGTGATGCCTCTTCCCTTTTGAGTTCCTTTGTATTACCCTTCTGGAGTTCCACCACCAGCAAATGCATTCATTGCTGAAAAGGGCTTCCGTGGATGACTCCAGATGGTGCCATGGCTTTTCTAAGGTCAGGTCACATAGATTTATTTTTAACACACTTTATTTTCTTAGGAATTCAAATGTGTAATGTTTTCCTCTTTTGTGTTTGCCTGTTCCAGTCCTGCTATGGTATTGAGGTGATTTGTTTGTTTTATTTCACATTGTTTTCAGTGAATAATGCTTGTTCCTCCAAGCTGCCTGGTGGAATTTAAACAATAAGGCAGAGAAGCCAAATGGCACCTAAGAACAATAGAAGCTTTCATTTTATCACTTCCTAAGTAGGATCCAAGCCATGCCTTCAATAGCTGCACGGGCGTGTGTATGCACTTAAAACTGCCCCTTTGCAAAGGCAAACAGGCATTAATCAGGTGCTCAGTGGGTCACTTCCATCTGATTACACTGCCCAGACCTGTTATTAATGACCAAATTACCTATCTGAGAAAGTAAATAAACTGATATTGGGCAAGCCATCTATTTTGCCAAGTGTCAGGGCAATGTTCAGGGGCCCAAACAGTTGGGTCCAGAGACAATGAGCACACCAGTATGTACAGAAAATGTTTTATTATTCATTGAGCAAACAGAGTTAATATAACATACAAAGCATGTGTACCAAGCAAGTTGATACCCAGATCTTTCACAAGCTGTCAGGAGCATCTTAATAACGATAGCAGAGGTAGCCCCGGGCCACCAGTTTCCACAGTACCAGTGCTAGAGTCTTTGCAGAAGCTTAAAGACCAGTTCTAGGATTTTTATTAAAACTTGGCACTGGGACTTCATGGCCCTGATCCAGTGGTCATGACACTGCAAGTCCTGACCTTGACTGAGTGGCACATGACTCTGTGATGGAACCAAAAGTCTATGTGAAGATTCCACCCCCCCTTTTTTTCCTTTATCCATCAAGCAAAATGAAAAACAAGCAGAATGAGCTCTAAACTTCTAGGGTTTTCTTAATATGAAGGAGAAATTGAAACATGTCACTAGACTTCTCAAAATAACAATGGTTTTCTGCATTGCCACTATACCTTCCCCAGAAAAAATCAGGGGAAAATATTTGCCTCTTGAGTTGGCATTAATTTTAAGTATAAACTTCAAGATTTATGTATATCAAGAGTGACAGCATTGACTGTCCTTTAGAAAGGAAGTGGGAAGAAAATGTGCAGTTCCATCCCTCTATGTGACAGTTACAATGCACCTGGAACATCCCTCAGATTTAATAAAATGAGAAGGGAGGTAAAGCTTGCTCAGAGGAATGCCAGATAGCACATTTTTCCTGGTTCCCTTTTGCTAGCATGATTCTCACATAGACTTTACCTACTGCTGATGCATTATGCATGTATGTATGTATTTTTCCCATTTTAAAATCACCCATCTTCCCCAGAGAGGAGTCAGGGTGGTGAACCTCCTAGGGCTTCTTCTAATGCTCCCTACAATCAGTTTGCAGGTCCATGGGCTCTGTCCCCAGTAGAGAATGTGGGACCCATAAAATAACATCTGGCTATCTGTATCAAAATCTCCCCATGGAGATGAAAGAGGTCACGTGATGTTTCCTAGTGGATGGTGTAACTGCAAGGGTTATGGGAATGCTGCTTAACTGCTGTAGGGAAGAATAACAGACTCTTGAAAGCTGGCCAGAATTTCTCTCTGACACATTTTATATAAAACAGAATCAAGACAGGGCTCATTTGTCTTTCTTTTTCATGCTTTCAAGTTTTTCCCAAGACTTAGTTATCCTCTTTTCTTCCTTAACTGCTCATCAGTTCTTTCCTCAAAGTTATCTCTACTTTCCTTTGCAGTCTCCTATCTTAACATTTTATTTTTTGTTTTTCTGAGGTTTTGGAAATACTCAGCTAAATTTCCACTTATTAGGGTTATGCAGTGTGTTTGACTGGATGCCAAAGTGATGCTTTAGAGTGGTGCAAGTGTAGCATCTCTCAACAATCAATCACATTGTTTCCTCAGAATATATGACAATGTGGTCCTATAGAAAATACAGTCATGTTAAGGATTTGCAGGAGCATTATATTGGTGCCATTGTGTGGGCTGATCCATCTTTTGGGAATCAAATCTCAAGTGCTGCGCAGAATCTACTTTTGGCTTCCTTCTGTGAAAACTGTGAAAAAATAACGTAGTTCTGACAATGGATAGAGACACAAGATTTGCTCCCAAAGTAAAATAGCCCATGTTTAAGTTGCACTGGATAAGCATAATCTATAGTTTGCTTTCTATTTTTCCCCCTGAAGCTATTATACTACAGTTCTTTGGAATGTGGTTGAACCTAAAACAGGAAGGGTTGCTGATGTTTTATGTCATTGAATGTAACAATATTTGGATTGTAAGTTGTGGGAGTTGAAAATAAGAGAATGAGAAGTCAATCAGCTTCTAAGAATGTTGTTTTATGTGGAAAGTAATGGATTGGATTGAGATCTAAATGTGCAGATACAGTCAATAGGAGCAGACTTCTCTGCTCTTTCTCATGCATGCTGATCTTTTCAGTCTTGCAAATATGGAGTTCAGAAAATGAAGGGAAAAAAGTGACTGTTGGGAGGAAATGTCTAAATCAGAATGGAGGCACTTTCCTTCAAGGAGCATCAAGAAAATAGAAGGAGAAAGATCAAAATTAATGAAGCTCTTTATTCCAGAGTATGACTAAATCCATTATCAATCAAAGGGTGTGGGCTTTGGAGAATGGGAACTACTCCCCCATTTAATTTAGTTAATAAAATTAAAGAGCGTTTATAAATTATGAGCATATAAAATACTCCAATAACTTTTTCTGAGAGGAAAATGCTATAAAATCTGGTACACACATAAAGCCATGTGCATAGCAAAGACTGTCTTAGTGTTTTGTCATTCATTTGATTTATTACACATTGCACAGTATCCTGTTTCCCTGAATATGTTGAAGATAAAAGTGTAAGCTGTAGCCATAAAAATACATTTGAGGACCATCAGCAAGATTTTCAACAAGGTATTACAAGTATTTGACCAATGCTTGAATCTCTACTGATGAAAACTTCCATAAACAAGCTTTCTGTAGGGAGGATGAAATCCAAAGCTATAAATCTCTCTGATGAAAGAAGAGAATCCATGAAACTTTAATAAGAAAGTCAGCCTAACTCCCTTTTTAATTAATCCTAAATGGAAAACTGCATTTTCACTGACTTCAACAGAAACCCCTAATAATTAAATAAAACAGGAATACAGTGAGAAAACTACGCTCTTATATGTAAAAGTCTAATTGCATCACCCATCATGCAGAGCCATGGATCAGCACTATGGTTTGTCTCACTAGATAATGTGTGGGTGTAGCTGCAGTTTCTCAGACCAGAAATGTGGATTAGATCAACAGCCCACAATGCTTTTGCTCCGAGAAAAGACAAAATGCCTATTCAGCTGTGAGAAAGGTGGAGAAAGACACAAAGCAGTGAAACTGTAGGAGTTGGATGGATCTCCACGTTGGGTTTACAGAGGGCAGTTGAGGCTGTCCAACTACCCAGCATGAATTTGGCAAAAGTTGCCCAAGCACTTGATGCAGCACAGTTGGGTGAAGATCTTTACATTATGCTACAGTGAAGTTGTTTTGAGCAGCTGACTACCTGTTGTGAATATGGAGACACCTCTTCTATCTGCAGCACTTCCTCCAGCCTTTCCTATGGCTTTATGGACAATCTGCCTTCTGTTTTTAAAGTCTAGGAGCTAAGCAACAGTTGACCATTGACCTACCTGAAACTGTAGCTGTCAGTGATCTTCCACAGAAGGTGCCCTCTTATCTCCACAATGAATAATACTAACAACAGCAGAAAGAGTAACTGTGGTTAAAAAAAAAAGCAAAGTCAGAGTATGATAGCTAAACAGACTGAACTACTATTTGAACTACTGAAATATATACTAAATTTGCAGAGATAAGCTAAAAACAAACCAAATGCCTAAAGTGAATCCTCAAGCAAAATATATTCATCTTTTAAAAAAATGCTACCAAACACAACACCCTTTAAAATGGCCAACAAAAGGCATTTGTAACCTATGTGGCTACATGAGGTGCATGCTTGCTTATTTATTTTTGAGGAGCTGATGCAGCTGTTGGAAATGCCAGGCCATGTTGATAAGGTTGACTTCCCCGTGGCAAATGGCATTTGGAAGCAGTAAAACCGACTGGCAGAAAGGGAGGGAAAGCGATGTCTTTGTGATAGTACCAATTCAAGAATGTTTTTTCCAAAATAGAGGATCAGAGTGATACCAATTATGCTTACATTTGGCACCAAATCAAAACATTTTTATCTTCAGCCACTGACCTTAGATAAGCTCTCCTTAAATTACTTTTGATGGCTTCATGGGCACACTCATGTAAATTTCTAAGCAACAATTCAGGAGCGGTTTGCCACTGCTCCTTTTTTTTTTACTTCCAATGTTCAGCCTTGGATTTCTTGCTGATTTCCCACCCAAATATTAACAGTCCAAACCTGATTAGCCTTTCTGAGAGAGATCAGTCAAGGTTGGTTAGGTGGTGCCGTTTGGTGGGACTGATTTTAGAGAAAAATATTTTTCTAATTGGGTAAGATGATGATTTATTATTCAGTCTATGAGGGAGAGGAGCAGTCTCTAACTATTATATAAATAAATAAAATATTAAAAAATGAACTAAAAGGAGGCAACAGTGCATGTAAAAAGTTGTCAAAGGAGATGGTGTAAGATAGGATTATCTGACCATATGTCTTGTTCACCACAATCTACTTACTTAGATCAGATCCCTCAAAAAGGAGCAATTAGTTTGTACACATAAGCAAAATGCTAAATATTTGGTGGTTTTCAACTTTCAGCTAAGCATAGATTTCTTGAAAAGATGATATCGGATTTTAATGCAGGTCTTTCTCAGTAACTTCCAAAGTGCTGTACCAAATGAATTATTGCTTGGAATGCTACCATTTCTGTTTATGCTTCAATCATGGTTACACGGTTACAGCATTAATTTAGTGTCCAGCATCAGATCCTTCAGATCAAGTCCTGGGTTGCCTCTACCAATAGAGAGACACAGGTAGAACTTCCAAATCTTGTGCAAACCAAATCATTTCAACTACAACTTTTGAAAGGGCAAATACTATACTTATGCTTGGGAAATATGAAGTCCATTTGAATAATAATCAAATGGTTTGCATAACGGAATGAAGCAAACCTCTATTGTTAATATTGTATCTGTTATTTGAGAAAAAGATAATATGAAATCTTGCATGGTGTGCCAATAATTGTAGGTAGAGCAGAAAGAAAAGGTGAACAGGATTGTACAAAATTCTGTAGAATAGAAAAGGCAGAATCTAAATTAATATTTAATAAATGCAATATGACTACATGTGTAAAGTAAATACTTTGGCAGTTATCAGGTGTATAGGAGTAAATGAGAGTAAATTCTCATTCCTAGTTCTGCCATTAATTTGCAATATTTTTCTTAAAATTTAAGGTAAAGTCTTCACACATACACACACACTGCACTCAACCCATTTTTGTCATTGGGAAAAAAATGTAGAAAAACAAATTCCGTTCCAAAATTCTTTAGGAGTTTCATTTTTAGCCTTTAAATACCACTGCTTTTTCTTTTAATCATTTCTGATCAACTTCATTTATCACTCTGAGAGTCCCAGAGGCTCAATGCTGAGCTATAACATCCTTTTAAATGACTCACAACGGAAGTTATTCAGTTCTTCCATTTCTAAAATACGGCCCAGCCTTTTGCTCTCTTTTCTTGGCTTCAACTCAACATAACACTAACTTTTGAGCCAACTGTTTTATATTTTTAAATGGGCATGTTCATTTTTTTCTTCCTTTCATTTTTGCAGAGTAAGGCACACAAAGAGTTTTAAAAGCAGCGTTAACAACAGTGGTACACCTCTCCTGCATTACTCTAATGTAATTTAACCAGTGGATGTAGGCAATAAGAAGGCATTTATCTGATCTGACGTCTCTCTCTACACTAGAATGGAACAACGTCGGCTTCATTTGCTCTGTCACAAACTGCTTTTGAAATCAAACCTAACTTGCATCCAATTTGCTCAGAAACAGAATTCTAGAAAAGGGGAAAGCGCTAGTGTTTCTGGAGTGAAATGCACAACCTACCATCCTACCAAGTGATCAGTTACATACTTTGTCTACAAGGTACACCATAAATACAGAATCTGTCTTACTTCTAAATCACTCCATGGACACCAGTAGCTTGTATTTCGAATGAAGTCTTCGAATGAAGTCTTCAAATGAATTTTTGTCCCTTCTACTCAAGCTACCCTTCCCCTTCAGCTCCTGATTGTCAAGAGGAAAGGAGGGAGGAAGAAAATAAAATCTTGTTGCAATACAGCTCCCAGTTTAGGAGATAACCAACCTTCAGTGTTTTCAGATATTAATTTTACAGCTGAGGATGTGAAAGCTCTCTCTTGCATACAGATTATTTTCTCCTGACCTACTTCATTTGACTGGAGAAAGTAAGGATTTCTTTAGTAATTTATAGCACTTTTTGTGGCAATTATTCCTCCAAAAATTATTATGTTTTCTCCTGGCAGAAGCTCTGAGAGTTTAAAAATGAATGATGGGATTAAATTGAAGTGACCAATTTCTCCTGGCAAGCACAAGGGAAAGTGTAAATCTATTGCGTTTGTACCTGAACTGCAGATATTTTTTTAAACATCATTTTCAGACATTTCTGAGGGGTGTGTAAGGAGGAGCTTGGAGGAGCATTTACTTTTGGCCTCTGCAAATGGTTTTAGCAAAATCTCTGCTGACAGTTTCCTTGTTTATTCCGCTGACATGTGCAAGCATCTTGGCACAGGAATGTGAGCAAAGAAAATATTATTGAAAACAAATGAGAAATTCTTGGCAAGCAAAAAAAGTCACCTGAAGGGGAAATTAAGGGCAAAAGGATGGGAGGGGACAGGGAGGGAGACACAAAGCAAGCAAAAAAAAAACTTTATTGGTATGTGGAAACAGAGATTAAAGTTTCTCCAACCAGAACATTTCAAAGATTCAGAGAATATTTGTAGCCCAGTATATTGGTATTTTTCAGTGAGGGATATTTTAAAGGAGACAGAGCCAAAAGGTTTGTTCTTATGCGACTACTAAAGTGATGGCTGTAATAAAAAAGATATGGCTTCTGCAATTGTGTTGTTGTTGTTGTTAAAAAATTAATTGCAAGTTTAAGGACTCCATTTTTGCAGTTTCCCCAATGCAAGGCTTCTTTCTTGAGAGTACTGGAAACGGAGAGCATGTCCTTGTTGGAGGAGGAAGGGTGGAATAGGTGAAATTATGGGGTTCTGGGTGGGTGGGTGAACTATCAAAGCATGGAACAGAACTATAAACAGTCAGATGGGTCAGAACTTTCAGTTATGTGCAGAAAAACTACATCATTAGTTTTTCGCTTGCAATGAGTTGGGCGGCAGATAAATTTAAGAAATAAAATAAATAAATCATGACAATGTATCACCCCAAATCTTAGTTCAGTCTCATGGATTTTCTTGTCATCTTCCTATCCCATGAACAAAAAAATGTGCGGAAAACCAAACAAAAATTACATAGACTTAAATCCATGAGAAAGAAGTGTTGGTGGGGATAGCATTCCCACGAACACTTACTTATCTACAGAATTTATATGGCTGCCCATCTCATATAATGATTCGAGGCACTTTCCAACAAGCAATAAAAAAGGCTGTTATGGCCTAGGTATCCCTGAAAGATAGGAAATTATTAAATTTCCCTTCTCCACACGTTGATGATCCAGATGCAAAGAACTCATTCCACCAGGCTGATTATTTTTTTTCCAAAAAATGTGCCAGAATATTAGATAATTGTTTCTGAATTATGTTCCTTTTGCACTGGCACAATTCCCAGCCTTTTATGTGGCCCCTTACATCATTGTCAAAAGTTCTTCCACATATCCATGTAAACCAGGAACTGGCAACCCAATGCTTGCTGGTATCTTAACATGCAAGACCCATGCAAACAGCATCCTTGGAATTACAAAATTAAATGTACTTAATGCTAACTTGGAAACAATCAAAACTTTTCAAGTTCGCCCCATCTCATGAGATGTTGGTCATTCTTTCTTGAAATCTTAAGAGGAAACCTGACAAGGTACAGTGATTTTGAACAATGTTGACCATTTAAATACATATTTTAAATATATTCTTACTTTGTTTCCAACACAACAACAACATGCGATAGCATTGAAGGTCATCATCAGATTTACAATATTCATCTGACTCAAATTATCTTGTCTACATAACTGTCAACTGAATGTGCTCATCCTAGTTGCCTTACAATAAGTCCACCTGCCCCTGTTCTAAGTATGCGAAAGATCTGATTCTCTTGAAATTGTAAAGGACGATGACCATAGAATCTTTTCTAGTTAAAATTACAAAATAAGTAAAAAAATAGTTTTTCAGAATTTTTTTAAAGTTTATATGCATTCTGGACTTCACAAATCCAACAATAAACCACCAACCCCACAACTTGATTTGTTCTTCTTCTTCAGGACAGCACTTTAACAAAATTACTTTTCCCACCTTATAAATGGGCAAGTTATTTCATTTTGCAGTAGTAGAACACAAAAGAATGTGGCTTTTTCTATTGGTTTTAAGCTATATTATTCTATTTGTCAAATAGGATAGTTAATCTGAAAGCTTTTATGCTAATTTCCATTTCATCCAGCATTTTGCCTATTTGTTTCACTTGACAAAATTTTGTCTTCCTTTATCCTGTTTTTCTCCTTTACAAAGACAGTTCTGACCTCACCCATTAATAGAAGTGTCTCAAATTTTCAAAATGTTTTCATGAAAATATATAATTAAATAAACTGGATCCCACCTCTGTAGATGAAGGAATCAGCCATCACTTAGGAGACTGAAATTTGGAAACGTATAATTCCTTAAAGGATTGCATTAATTTCTGCTGAATTGATTTCCTGGCAAGATTCTTTATTGATCTGGAGATGGAAGAGAACATAGAACACTGTTGGATGTAATTGTGGTGTCATCTCTGCCGATGCTTCCTTGGGCATACTGAGCTTTATTAGATGGTATCCTTAGCTGGGTCAACTTTCTATTTTTTTTTAAAAAAATCCAATACTGTAATACATAAGACTTCATAATCTCAGGTGAGGGATGGCAACTTTTCATAGCTTTTTGTATTTGAAGGACACTGTAGATGTTGTAAAGACACAATAATAGCAGCTGAAGGGAGCAAAATTATTTTTTGTTTGCCTCTTTTAGGGTTTGATGGAACTTCCAGAACATTAGAAAACACAAGATAGGTGTGGACAATCCAGTGGAGGCTTCGGAAATATCACTGCGATATTTCTCATTTTACCTAAACCTGTCTTCGTTCCCATTTCCCATCTGAGCAGGAATTTCAGAATTACTGCTCTTTGTCAGATACATTTAGCATAATGTTGCATACCAAGAAGACGTCACTTTGAGCTTTCGAATGAACGGATGAACTATAAATCTCACTCATGGGTGTGTACTATCCTTTGTGTAGAGGCGTTTACACTTTGAATTAACTTCTTTGATATTCATAGACGTTTTCACTGATGCCCCTTCTGCTGCCTCTGTATCCAGTTCATTGTCCTCATGAGTTCCTCAGAAATAACGTTACCTGCCTGTTGTGAATGAGCAATCTGGCTCTCAGCCAACATCCTCCCCAGGTTACGACCCATTTTAACCCCGAACAGTCAGCAGAACTTGTAAGCAGCTGAGAAGAATGACATAAAGATTCTACTCGTGCCTTTTAGAAAAGAAGAGATGCTAATCATACCGTCTAGAAGAACAGTAGACAGCTTGGTATCACACAAAGTGAGGTTAACATCTTTGTGAACAAGTATGTTATCTCTTTACTGGCATCTCAGTCCTTGTGAATTTGTGAGCAGATCAGCTTATTTGATAATTGAGTTTACTCCTCCAATCTGGCCTCCATGATTTACTATGGCATTGACCAGTTTCCTTTGTACTTACATAGTTAACTCCCTGGTGCATGTGTTCAGTATAACTCCTTGCTTTCTCAATTAATTGCCTGCATCTCCTAACCTTGCTAGGATGCTAGGTCTCTTTCTCCTCTAAATTTAATGTCTTCTTTTGGTCCTACTGAATCTTTAAGGAAAAGCAATTAAACTGGGTATATAGCCACGGAATTTGTTTTAAATGGAAGCTGGGAATCTTTGCTTTAAGAGAAGCCTAACTTGCTCAAAGAAACAGCATCAGTAATATCCCAAGCACCTTTTAGGACAATTATATAATTTGCCTTTTGTGCAAGATTCCCATGGAATCCTCTTTGGGACATGTGATCAAGGTAGCAATAATCTACAAAGACAATGAATGTTTTAAAGAACTAGCATGCCATTCTACTAAATGCACATTTAATTACATTGTTGTACAGTAAGTACAAACATATAGTACAGTATTTTTCCAAATAGACCGTAAGAAATTAAACAATAATGTCCACTTTGGTAATTTTGGTATAAAAATAAATTAACAATTTTTAAAATTGATTGATTATAACAATCATATTGCTGGCAAGAAAAATCATATCAACATGTCCATGGAATAGAGTTCAACGTGAAAGAAATTTGATCTTTTTATTACAGTCAATGGGACAAAATGATTCTCTTAATCTTTAAAATAAATGAAAATGCATTATTTGGGAAAAATAATCTGAACTACAGTACCTTTAATGTACTTAAAGTACGTTGTAATTTGAACTACAGTACCTTTAACTTTGCATTAAGATAGCTACCCTTCCGATCATTCATCTCTGGAATGAATATTTGGTTTTGCTCAGCTGATTCTATTTCCTCATGATTATTCTACAGGTAACAAAAAAGTCAGATGGCAAATAAAGTCATTGGGTAATCAAATACATGCCCTCAGAAGCAAGGATTTTAAAAATTCTCAACAATGGTAGTTCTCTGCGTATACGTACAAACTGGAGCTTCACTGTCAAATTACTGAATAAAAATAACTTTTCTAGAGTATACTCTGCTCTTTCATTCAACAGCGACAAATGTAACAAGCTGTGAAAAACCTTTAATATTTAAGGTTTTAATATTAATGCTTATCTTTTAATGAAAAGACCTGGGGAGGCTTCTGCCGCCCCTCTTCTCAGGGCTAGACATTCTGCTAGAAATTTTGCTTACAGAACCATTTTTCTCAGCTTAAATGTCAATCTAATGCACTGTTTTTCCAGCACTGACTCAAATATTTGAAATTCTTGGAGTCGTGTTAATTTAGCAGGGAGTGCCAAGGTTCATTCTTGCAGCAAGTGACAATAGACTATCAAAGAGCAGTCCGTGTGGCATCGATCAAGCTTGCTGTGATTAGGAGAAATGTAATGTGGTTCATGACAGCTGCCTTGCCGTCTCCTAGCTTCCACCACTTGATTTTCTCTGGACCCGTCATCCTGCCACAACAATTTCCACGTAAGCTGATCTTCATATTGGCAACAAGTATCTTTTGTTGCGGGGTGAGACAATCAGATGGCATGACTTTTACATCCTTAATGGTGGAAAAGCCGCATCATCATGCTAAGATGAAATTAATAGAATCAGCTAATCTGGTATGTGCCTGAGCAACTCATGAAATGGGTCCAGATGCTTTATACAAATACTAGCAGTCACATGAGATGCGCTGATGGCCTTTCCAACAACCTACCTGTGAAAGTTGGTGTTCATCAAGGCTCAGCATTATCACCATTGTTGTTCATTGTCATCATGGATACCATAACGAAAGAATTGCAACACAGCATCCCCTGGACCTTGTTCTATGCTGACAATGTTATGCTCACAGCTGCCACCAGAGAAGAACTGCAGCAATATGTGCAGACATGAAACAACCATCTTAGCCAATTTGGCCTGCGCCTCAACAGCAAAACATTGCCCAAGCACTTCCACCATATGTCAGCAGTGAAGATCTAGTGAAGACCAACTCTTTCCATTACATAGGATCCCATCAACAAAGTGATGGCAGCATTAATGACAAAGTGCGCATAAGGGTGAACAAAGCATGGCTACAATGGAGGAAGATTACTGGTATGCTTTATGATTGTTGCATGCCAATCCATCTAAAATCAGAGGTGTATAAAACAATGGCATGCCCAGTAGCTCTATATGGTACTAAGTGCTGGCCAGCCACCAAATGCACTGGACACACTTTATACACCATGGAGATGTGCATTCTTTGTTGGTTGTTAGGTGGTTCTTTCCTTGACCATGCCAGCAATGACACAATATGGCAGCAAATGGGCATCACACCAACACCAAAGAAAATGTGAGAGAAATGCCTACAGTGGTACGGCCATGTCCTATCAGTAGCACCTCACACTGTTACCTGCATCACTTTCCACTTTAATATAGATGGCAAGCACCTGTGTGGAAGGCCAAAGCAAAGATGGCAAGAATCAATAAATATAGACATGAACATTACCCAATTGGACTTGGATGCTATGTTTGATCAGGCAAAATACATCTGCTGACCTGAAAAGCCAACCCTGCACCTGTGGGAAAATGCTAGGATGATAATGGTGATGTTAATTTAGCAGGGAGATTTCAACGTTCAAGATATCTGTCCATTCTTTCATTATAATTATTATGCACAATTCAGACTGTAGGACAAAAGAATACATGATTTTAAAACAAAGCAGGCCCAATACGGGAAGCTACTTTAGTGTGCTTTTCTGCATACAGTCAGTTCATACCGAGGGCCAGTTTTTGCAGCAGATTTGATCCCTATGCTAACTGCAATGCTATTAACTTTTCTGCTTGCAACCTGATGGTGTCACTGGGAATGAACTGGGATTTAGGACTCCTAAAATGTCAGTTCTGGGGTTCTCATGAGACCTCCTTGGGTGGGGAGAGAGCTTTAGATTTTCTCTTTCCCTCCCATCCTCCTCTGGGCAAAAGGATAGCAGCCTGAAAGTTGGGATTTTACCTCCATCCCCTTGTCAAGTTCAGGCCACTTCTTGATGAAGTTTGAGCTTCCAGTGTCAATGATGGGAGACCCACTAGAATTGGTTGCCTTTGAGCTGATGAATTCCCTTGGCTTTCGCAACCTGTGAGTAGTTTTCTGTTGATGTGGTTGGTGCATTTGTCAAAGATTTGGTTGTCCTATAGTGGATAGAAATGACCAAGGCAGGTGACACCATTGGTCCTGAGCATTATCTCACAGGGTAGAGTGAATGCTTTGTGTATACCAAATGAAGTGAGCTGGGAAAACCAGAGTGCAGGTGGAGGGAAACTCATTTTGAACTTGATCAAACACCAATAACTGCTCCTCTGCTACTGTGCCTTTAGAATTTTGCCTACTAGAGTTTATTTGGAAGCTTCATTAACATGTCTAGATCTCTGAGAGCTGAATTAATAAAATTAATTATAACACAGTTTCTACTGGCACCTCAATCTTTCCAAGTCTTCAGGACTCTGTTGAGTGTTTGGATGAATTTGAGTTATTAACACATAGTCAAGATGCTTGGTGGAGTTGGCTTGCTCCTTACTGCTTATTCCAATTAATAGTAAGGATACAGGAGATTGTGAAGCTCTCTGTAGAATGTGTAGTTCCAGATTTTTCAAAGGTCACAGTAAGAGGCTGTAGTCTGGAATACAAGAACTCTTCCCTTCCCATAACTGGTCTATTCAATGAAGTTTCACTTTATTCTAATCTATAACAGTTAGGGTCTGAGGCTGCTAACTTAGAGCAAGCAAGAAAAAATATTTAGTGCCTTACTCTTAAATCTAAGATTTATATTTTTATTGGAATTCTAGTGTCATTTTTTCTTTTAATAACTTCCAACTTTTATCAAACAAAATTTAAACGATAGTTAATGGTTTTTATTTTTCTCTGTGCATAGACTGTTTCACAGACCTTAGGGCCTATGAATTTTCATAGCCTTAGGGCCAGGGCCATTGTGCCTTATGGGCTATCATACTGCAGCCTCTAAATCAGCTTTTCTCAGCTGGGGTTCTGTGAAAGCTCGCTAGAAGTTCCACCAGAAATTGTGAAAAAAAGATTTTCCAACTTTGCATGCCATGCAAGTTTTATCTGTTGCAACTTTTTGTTGTCATAAACATTGTAAAACATGGATTATGTAGGTTAGAAATGAATTACACTGTGAAGTGTTCATATTTTTTAGCAATTTTTATGCAGAGGTGTCCCTGAAACCTGAAAATTATTTCAAGAGTTTCTCCAGGATAAAAAGATTGAGAACAGAGTTCTCGATGGTGTGAACTCTGTTTCCTTATCAACTGCAATGGCAATTCTAGGTGTGAATTCAGATCCCAGGAATTCTTCATAATCGAAGGTACCAGGCTGGGAAAACTATTTTCAAATATATACTTTATCACAATATTCAGGGGTAAATGACCACATTTGATACGGGGACTAGCTGAAGGAACTGCAGGGAACCAGCCTACCAGGCTATTATCTAGCAGATTAAAGTGTTTTTCCTTGAGGGAAGCACGACTCTTGCTAAGCAATTTGCAAAATACTTACAAAAGACCCTATTGTATTTGCTTAGGCAGCTGAATCTTCTATATGTTTGTTTATATCTCGTCAGCCAGTCAGCACTTGAGGGTGATAAACTATTCAATACTTTTTTCAGAATTAGCCATGGGTAGCCTTCCTTTAGTTTTCAGCTATTGTACAACAAGGCAACAATAAAGTCATTTTCCCTATATTTGTATGTAAATATTTACTGGCCACAAAAAGAAAAATAAAGCAACACATCTGCAACATTTCATATGGAAAGATATTTGCAGTATTCAGCCTCCCAGAGATTTACAATAGAGGCCGACACTAGGCAAAAAAATTAAAAGTATCGCTAGGACATTATCACTGTCAATCTTAAGGTTCTTGATTATTTGTCCTTGGTTTTTTTCCAAGTCCTGATTACTTGAAGGACTTGAATTAAGGCTGCGAGTTTATGCCTCTTTAGCTGGGAATGCATTCTGTGGGATTTAGTGGGGCTAATTTCTGAACAGAAATGTTAGAGTTTATAAGCAGATGACAGAGAAAGCCTCAAGAGGCAAGATTTTTGGAGCACCTCTTGCTAGTGCAGAATTTATCTTTGCATGCTGCAATATCCTTCCCTCGGCTATTCCAGATGGCAAGTATAAAGCAGGTGCTCTTAAGAAAGATGTTCCCCTTGTGGAATATTTAAAACTCTGGTACGTGTCCTTATAGGTTTCTCTTTTTCTAGATGTTGGCAATGTTGTGTTGCATCTTAGAATTTGCAGAAAGTTTTATCTTAGCTTGTGGATCGATACTTGTGGATCGAGTATCAATAGAAGAGAATATCTGTAGCTCATGGTTGGTTGAACTGTGGGGATCCTTGATGCTCTCTGAGCTTGGTGGTTTTCTTGCAGATGTTTCATTACCACAACTAGGTAACAGCATCACCATCTACCACTGTGGATCAAGTTTCTAGAATCATGTGGCAAATTGCAAAATTCTGTCTGTTGGATTAGGTGTCGCTTGTAAGGAAGTGAAATGGAATCACGGTTCAGATGTCCTTTAGGGTTGTTGCTTAAGTTTATTTCAATGCAATATTGTTGCTTGTGTGGTCTGTTGAATGTGTGAATTGAGCCCTGGTCTGTGTCAGTAACAGAACTGAATTTGTAATCAGCTCTTTAGACTCAACAAATGTTTAAATACTGTAAATATTGCCTCTCTTCTTCATTGGATTGTATACAGTAGGCACTGCTTGCTACTGTGAAAGTGATATGAGGAAGCTCAGGAATGTGTGAATGAGCTCTGGCTGTTTTCATGGCGAGACATTCTCCCAGCTCCCAACACACCATAGAAAGAAGTGTTGTGTTTACTTAAGTCTGCACGAAAGGTTGCGGAACACATGAATACTGTGTGCGGATAACCTCTTTAATCGATTGCCAACTCAGCCATCAGGGTGCTTCTGGGATGAGTGATGATGAGGGTTACTTTGTTTGACCCTACCACAGCGTTTCCCAACCTGGCATAACTCTGTTACCTTGACACACTGAGCTATAGGAACCCTGACAAAGCATGCTTGGTTCCTCTTTCATCATCTCCTGAAGCATCAGACCAGATTTGTTCCCTGGCAGTCTTAAGAGTGTCAAAGCCCAAATCTGTATGGTGCAAAATGCCACATTCTGAGGTTTTGGGAAAATGTATTGTAAAAGGAAACATGAGAACATACTAATGTATATTTTTTGGGAAGAAAGCATGTGTGAAAAATATACTCATTATGTTAAAATCTGCTCCTGAAACAAGTGAGCATCTTTTTTTGCATAATACAGTGGTTGTGGAGCCATTTTCGTGTCCACAACCATTAAACATTGTTTTAATATACAAAAGGGTCATGTGCTACTTGCAGTTTTGCTAATGCTATCACGATCTCAGACAACCAGTTGAGTGTGTTGGGGTTTTTTTTTTTTTGTTGACAGAGATTGCTAGGAGGTGGAAAAGAAGCTTCCTGAGCCAACTGTACATTTGAAAACAGTCACTTTACTTCACTGTGTCAATAGATGTGCAACTGTCTATTCAAAACTCAGCCTGTACAATAGTGCGATTGAATCCTCTTGAATGCTTCCTTGCTTGATTTGTTTCTCGGTCCTGAAAATGAGAGACTCACATGGTTTCTGCGTATGTGAATGCAAAATGACACCCTACACAACCTGACACCAGGATAAATGGTACCCATCAGCTGAGTTCACAAGAGCAGTTAATGAGAACATTTGGCCAATAGCTGCTCAAATCACCTTCATTGCAACAGGCCAAAAAAAGCTACAGCATTAGAAGTCCCAGGTGCACATTTGCAATTCACAGCCTTTTCAGCAAGACTTTATAGGTTCACTTGATGTTGTCCCTCAAACTGAAGGGCATGAAACACCAGTACAAGGTGGGAGATGAAAGAAACATTTGTGATGCCCTTCCTAATAGCAGTCAAGGTACTCAGATGCATGTATCTCAGAAGGGAGACCTTTCTTGTCCTTGATAAATGCAAGGTGGTGGTTCATAGAGAGTTGATTCTGGCTTGAGTGTTTGCAAGAATTTGGGCAGGTAAGGCACAAAGGACCAGTCCCAGGCATTGAGGTTCAAATTTATTGCTCCAGCCTATTTACAAGAATCTACTCAACTAATGGTCCAGCACCTCTGGGTGTTCGATAAAGTTCAATGGCAATCAGGGAGGGTTGGACATTGTGCATTTGTGGTTACATAGAGATTCCAGACTAATGCCTCACTTGACTCCTCCTCCCAGCTCTGCCATCTCTCTGCCATCTCCCAGCTCTGCATATGTGGTACAAGAGATTTCAGCTCTCCTGTACATTGTTATGATTGCTTCGTGCTATATTGCACAATACAGACCCAGTACCACAATTCTAAGAATGTACTGAATAGGGTGATGGATTTTAGTAGAGACAAGACTACCCTTTCAATAGATTTTGGAGTTTACATGATTAATCAGAAAAAGAGCCTCAGGCCAGAACAGTAGCATAAAAAGATCAGGTCAGATCATTGGTTCTTTTAGCTCAGTTTATCTTCAACTTTTCCATGAAATAATACTGGACTCTTTGCCAGTCTGGAGACGACACAGATTCAAAGCAGAGACAGTGTCACGGTAAGACAGTCCAGCCCTTCCCTAGCAAGCCGCTTTGGAGGAATGTCTTTTTCAGGAGAGAACAGAAGAAATGGAGCTTATGTGGCCACAGTCTGGAACTCACTTTTTCATTTTCATGGCTGCTGCTCTTTCATTTGCTAGCCTGCTAAGATTTTTGTACGTGGGTAGCGTTTTGAATCATAGACACCACATCCTTTCCTGAAAGCAACTTTTTGTTTCTGGAATTGCAAATGTTGTGAGCGAGAGGCTGGTAGAGCCAGGGGGAGGAGTTAAACGAGGCATCAACTTAGAATCCTTCCGTAGCCATAAGAGACTAAAGTCCAACCTCCTCTGACCAAACCCCCACCCCGAATTCCATAAGCTATTAACTGGTTTCTCACTGGTGCAATCTGAGATTTCTGTACATGGATTTTTAGCAATAAATCAGTTATTCTGAACCTTAGTGTGTGAATCTGGTTGCTTATACAGTACCTTAAAGATGTTGGGTGATTGCACACTGAAAAAGCAATGGTGGCCACCATCATCAATGCCTAATTTTTCCAGAGGGGTTCTGGTAACTGTTATAAATACACTGAGGTACAGTAACTTCACCGTGAGCAACACGTACATTGAGTTCAGAAGCAGCTGCAAGGTCCACTGCTTTCATCAAAAGGATGAAAGCGGCATCTGGCTATTTCAGATTCGGATACGTTATTGGCCAAGCATGCTTAGACACACAAGGAATTTGTCTCCAGTACAGCAGCTCTCAGTATTTTTTCAAGGCAGCAGTACACAAAATAATAACATAAGGATAAATGAAGTTTGATGTTCAACAGTAAAGTGTGCATCCAAAGTGTGCAGCCAGTAGAAAGGGTAGGTTATGAAGTGAAGAATCAGAGCCACAATACATTGATAATTATGTACACGCATTAGACAGACCCTCTTCTGTCCCTTTCACAAGCATGTAAGAAATGGATGGGTTGCCTCATGATGGCAAAGTGCGGATTTTGTCTTCTGCTCCAAGCTTGTGCTCCACTCTCAGAAATTATTTATTTTTATTCAATTTCTATCACCACCCATTTCAATCAATGACTCTGGGTGGCTTACAATTCCAAAAGTATAAAAATAATAAAAAACATTTTAGATGGCACTGATCTGGCTTGCTCTTTATTTCTTAATGGATAACGGTGGATTCCAGGCAATACATAGACTTGATCTTGCTTGTTGTCATCACTGGGTTCCTATTTTGGAGGGAAATATAAAATATCAACCTAAAAAATAAATAATTTCCTTGTCTTTTTTCCTAAGAGACAATGGCTCTTGGGCTCAGCTGACAGTCTACTGCTGTTAGCTCTCAGAGGAACACCCACACAAAAAAACCCAAGTTTCTTCTCAGTAGACTCCTTAGTGCTGCAGTACATGAAAAAAAGATGAATTTGGAAGAGCCACATACTGCACAGCCTGAGCACAAAGGCCTATCAGACAGGGAGCAAAGGAACAAAAGAAAATGTGTCGCATCTTGATTAGCATGGCATACTCGTACACACAATACAAAGTCTTCCACGTCCTTAATAAATTGCATTGCTACTATCATCAACTATATTTATCCTGTTGTAAATCTCTAAGCATAAACATACCTACTGACTACCCAATGACAAACCGTATACAACTTTGGCTACAATTCTGTAGAGTTGTCATATCTTACTTTATCTCTCCACCATTTTTCAGCATTGGCAGAACATTTAACAATGTTTTAAAACCCATAGATTTTTTAAAAAAATAAGGGGTCTCGAAATCATATCTTTGTTTTTTGACAGACAAACCGGCTGAATTTATTTCTCTCCCTTTTTTTGTAACACCCAGTAATCTGATGAAGAGTTTTAAAGTAATCAATCCCTTGCACACTATGGTCCTTAAAAGATGTTCCCCTGGTCTAGTTTTGGAGATTTCTAACCTCGCTAACGAGTTCACTTTCCAACCCTTTCTAACTTTCTACTTCTCTCGCTTTTACTATGCTTCTTTAGAGGGACTAGGAGAGCCTTCCCAGGTTAACCAGATAGGAAACACAACTAGATGAGCGAACTCTACTTTACTGTAAGGCTACATTAACAGAACCTTGCAAATCTCAAAGTACAAACTTCCCATCTCCACTTTTAACTGCTTCCTCCATTAAGGTGGGCCTTTCCAAAGTTTCTTTCTCTCACCATAAAGACACTGGAGGCTCCTGCGCCTCTTATCTGATTGTTGCCTAGGCAGCATCTCTTCTCCTCATCCCCCAAGGTCATCCACACATTCCATTACAGACAGTTGGGAATTTCACTACAGCAGGAGCATGAAATAGAGTCTGTGTTACAGCAATGATATTGAGCAGGTGTGCTGATTAAATAAAAGCCAATTTGGAGCATTATGTACATCTAGAGTTTCTGCAGATACATAAATCAGGAGAGATACTAAAAGCCAGTGTGTTGTCAACTTTTAATTTGAAAAATGCTCTGCTAGGTGACTAGGAGTGGAAGAGACAAAAACAGAGGATGAATTATAGCAGTAGCAAGGCTAACTGCAGAAACTGATGTTTGCAAGAGACTGAACCTATCCTTGGTCCTAGATAGGAAACAACTAACCAGAAAGGTGTGTTACCTTTACTTTTACCTGTTACAACTACCCAGAAAGGTGTGGAGATCTGCTGTCCCACTGAGGTCCTTATTTCAAAATCCTCAGGCAAGGAACTTGCCATCTATATCATCTGTGCTTTACCATGAATGGTAAATGCATAATGAGATCTTTATGAAAGATCAAGAATAATAAAAAGAAGGCCGGTGTTTTGGAACTTCTGAAAAAAATGCATTATCCAGATTCTGGATGCTAGTTTATGAACTCCACCAAAATATTATTATAGATATTTTGAGAATTGAGAAAGCCTTTTGGATGAAAGGTGAAATGTCTTCTACTTGAAAAAATCCAATCCAGATGCCTGTTTTTCAAACTTTTGTCGCGATTATAGATATTTATTCCATGAATATCCTGTACCAGAACTTAATGCATATTGATCATTGTGTTGCTCACCTTGGACTATAATAACATCCCTAGACTCTGCCAATGTTGACTTCACAGAAAGTAGACATTTTGTCCAGTGAAATAATAAATACATTTCAGCTTAAAAATATTGCAATTTATTTATTAGATTTTTGTTCCACTTTTATTACTTTATAAGTAACTCAAGGCAATGAACATATCTAATACTCCTTTCTTCGCCTATTTTTCCCGCAGCAACTACCCTGTGAGATGGGTAGGACTGAGAGGGAGTGACTGGCTCAAGTCATCCAGCCAGCTTTTGTCCCTAAAACGGGGCTAGAACTCACAGACTCCTGGTATCTAGGCCAGGTTATATTAATTGCTGAAGCATTTTTGCTGAGTCACATATCAAACTGTCATTCAACGCTTACATCGAACCTTAAAATTTGCCTTTGCTAGGCTTCAGCTAAGTTCCCTTATCAACAAGTATATTAGCAGTCTGAGTGGAATTGAACAACTAGACAATAATTGGGCTGATAAGAGATGCATGAAAGAAAACACTTGACCAAACATTCTCAGGACCTAACTACAGTGTATATCACACAGAAAGGCAATTGCAGTACTAGGAAACCCATATTCCACATCCCTGCAGATGACTGTAATTACTTCTCTAATGGAAAATTGGGGTGGGGGGAGACCAGAGGAAGAAACCCCTCCTGCTAAAGAAACCCCTCCTGCTAGCTGATTTTTCTCTGCAGATATCTTTCTCTGCAGATACCAACACACCCGTTTGCACAGGCAACATCAAGCTTCCTCCCTTGATCATGTGATACAACCGCAGATTATGAAAGTGACAACTTTCAATTGGACAAGATAAATGGACTGATATGGAGATGTAGTCAAGGCTTGTCTGGATGAAGATACAATAGATATATGATTGCAGGGGTGACAACACAGAAACATATAATCATTCTTGAGGGAGAGTCATCAAGGTGCGTACCCTTCTGCAAGCAACGTCCAGTCTTGCAAATTAGGTAACACCGATTCCGATGATATGAAGTTAGTTGCGTCCAGACCTGGTTGCCCATTTATAACAATCAGATTTACAACTCCATGAAATCGTAGTGCTAAAAATAAATTTGATTTGGAATGACATGGAAAGTAAGATGTCGTGTGGCATGTCACCTGTTTTTCTGCTGGCAAATGAGGTGGCTCTGTATGTTGTAATTCTATGTAAAAAAAAGGAAATGCCTAAGAAGAAGAGGGAGCTCAAGATCAGTTCATTCTCTCTTCTCAATTCCTTGCACTAATTTTCCATTATCTCACCGAAGGATTTCCATCGCTTCACTTTTTTCAATCAGGGTCATTGCATTTTAAGGGCTTAAGTAACTGAAAGGAATAGAATGATTAACAGAGGTTGTGCAAAGAAAACATTATTACAATAACATGTTTTGGACAGAAATTTACATTTCATTTATTAATAGACTTTTGAACCCTGTAAATTGACTACTGATGACTGAGACACATACAGGCTGAATTTTGTGATTAAAGAAACAGAACTTTGCTTGTGAAAATATTCCATCACACAGTCACCAAAATTGAAAAAAATTAGTAGCTTTTCTTGTATTTCTTAGATTTACTGAGATGTCTACATTTTATACAACTATCTGGTAGATATTAGTTCTACACTATTTTCACCTGATGTTTCCCAGATGTGTTAGAATATTATTCCTGTCCTAGAAAAACTAAAGGCCTTGTCACAGACTGTGCTTGGAGGTTATTTTCCTTGCTTTTGAATTTAGCAGTTGGGGAATTATGAAGTTTGACATTCAGTGCAATAGAGAGGCCCAGGTAGAGATGGCCTAATTACGTTTATCTTCATTCAGCATTTTATTATTTACATAAAAAAGAACTGAGGAGGAGAGAATGTGTAACTTTAGATTATTCTTCCAAGGAATCATTAAACTCCTAGAAGCAAAACGGTCTTAGCCACATACTTTTATTTGTCTGTTTGGTGCCTTTGAGTTGCTGTTGACTCCTGGCAATTGTCAGGACAAGTCCTTGCAACTTTCTTGGCAAGATTTTGGAAATGGTTTGCCATTGCCTCCTTTTTAAGGCTGAGAGCCAGTGACTGGCTCAAGGTTACCCAACTGGCTTTATGCTTAAGTGAGAATAGTATTTGCAGTCTCCCGTTTCTACTCTGGTGCCTTAATCACTACACCAGGTCGGCCAAAGTCTGCAGAATTCACTAAGCTTTGGGCTTATTGTCCCTTTCACACCAAACAAATGGCATTCTGGAGACCAAGCAGAATTTCAAAATCGGTTTGCAAAAAGGCAGAAAGAGCACATTTATTTATTTATTTTTATTTATTAATTGATGAAATTTATATGCCGCCAAAAGCATATGCTTCCTTGAACAAACTACTGTTGGACAATTCGCCTTTTGAAGAAGTAAGAGGCCTGAAGTAAAATTAAAATGAAGCTTTGTTAGACCCAGTAAATTTAAAAGATCAAATGTATGCTTTGCATTAATTCTACGGACTAATGGAAAAGTCTTAACAATTGAATATACCTCTGAAGGAGAGTGTTTTTATGTTTGCAACATTTGATTAATTTACATGACTATCAACAAATTACTGTGCATCAGATCCCTGAAATCTTCTATCTTTTTGCTTCCACACTACCTCATAGCTGAAATAATTCCCAGTATTAGGACTATAGACTATATAGATTAGGTACTTTTCTTGTTGATTAGAAATGTTTTGCAATGTTATCCAAGCAGCTTCTTCAGTCTGAGAAAAAATTGGTTAAGGGCCCCCACATATGTCTTCCAGGGTGGCTGCATTTCTCACTAAACCTGGTTAGGCTCATTAGATGGACAATAGGAGATATGAAGAGGTAGAGTGTCTTTGGGATGTAACTGTTTGACTCCTAAATCCCTTACTTATCCCCAAATGGGTCATTAAGTGTGGCCTCTCTAGTGAACCTGTGAAGAGGTCTTAATCTTCTTGGGGATTAATGAAAGGGTAGCATAAAAATGGGGGGACAAGTTGTGTTTGAGGCCTCTGCCCCAACTGAGGGAAGGATTTTTCATTTAGGCATAGATGGATTCCTTCCCTTTGTAGTGTTGGGCCAGTTGTGTTTTGTTAACAAACTGAACTACTCTGTCCAAGACTGGGTTAGGTAGGGTAGGAGAAAGGGAAGGAGAGACACACTAAGAAATGTGACTTCCTTCTCAAAAAAGGCGGCTTTGTGCTGCATTGACTTCCAAGGTGTGCTTTGGCCAAATTCTTTAAATGTCTGGAGTGTGCGCTGGATGACCCTAACTTCTAGGACCACTCTTAGCAGGGGCATCAATGTCATCTACAAGTGTATAATTGAGCAAAATAAGCATGCTGTGCCACCTTCTTGATACATGATACCCACGCCCTGATCTTAAGGTGTTCTCAAGTGTCTAGGCTCTTGCTGCAGCTTGAAAATCCTTTCTCTTATTTCAGTGTGATTACTTATGGTTTCATCTCAGCTGCTTTTGATTTCAGGTGTGCTTTCATCTCAACTACTTCTGATTCTAGACATACTCCTGCTGATCTCAGATGCACTCTTATCTCAGCTGTTTGTAGTGTATGTGGGATGCTTGTTAGCAACCGTTGCTTCTCCTCTTCTTTTCCAGTTGCTGTGGCAAGTGTGGGGACACTCAAACATGTGCACTTCCCAGAATGATAGATTTGTCTGGAAGATGCTTCAGAAGGTAATGAAGTTCAAGCATGGGAGGAGATGATCTGAGTTGAGCTCCTTCTTTGGACAGGTAGGATGATACTAAGAATTGGTAGAACAGTGAGGAAATGCTATGGTTACTCATTGGTGATTCTTAAACATTTCTTCACTCATTGTATATTATTATGCATTGCCTTTCCTTTGGCCTTTCTCATTGTTTGGTATTCCTTGGTCATGCTTGCTCAATTCCGGGTCAATCTTCTCTGGAAGCCTGGCATAATTGCATGGCCATACTTCAGGATTCTCAGTAATGCTCAAACCTGAGTTTATTTTTTTAGCTGTTCTGCACATACTTGTCTTTCATAAGATATTTCTCCACTTTTCACAAGCTCTCACATTTGCTTGGATTGATGGTTTACCTCATTATGCTGCCTCCCTGGCCTGGGACCCTTGTGGTCTGATTGCTGTAGCGTCTTGCAGGGCTTGGATATTACCTCCGTCTTCGTTTGTTCTGACTGGATTTTTGGCTGCGATTTTTAAGTTAGCTGCTGGAGCCTCCATTCAAGTCTCGCCCCTTATGGGATCTAAGTTTGCTATCTAGCCTTGTTGGATTGCCATGTAGAAGCAGGAAAAGCTTTGAAAAAGCAATTATGGTTTGGGAGTATTACATGAACACGATTCGAGCTAACGGTCTTAAGATTCCTACCGAAAGGCTTGACTGTTGGCTTGCAAACAATTGCTCATGCTAATGCGAGCAGGGCAACTATTTTTCCTCACACAATAGCACAGAAGTATTGTATTCATATTAGATCAGGACAATTAGTAGACACAGGACCTGCTCAGCTACCATCAGACTTTAATAACATACAGGTAGTCCTTAACTTATGACCACAACTGGGATCAACATTTCTGTTACTAAGCAAGTCACATACAACCTTTTTTGCCAAAGTCATTAAGCAAATCAGTACTATTGTTAAGTAAATTATGCGGTCATTAAGCAATTTTCTCCATTGACTTTGCTTGTTGGAAGCTAGCTGGTAAGGTTGTAAATGGTGATCACATGACCCCACGATGCTGCAAAAGTTGTAAATACATGATGGTTGCCAAGTGCCCAAATTCTGTTCATATGTATGTCAATTTTTTAGTGCTAAACTAATGGTTGTAAGTAGATTTGCCAAGATAATTTCAGATAAGAAAAATAAACAGAGCATTTGCACATCATGCTGTTCTCATGAGAAATATACCTGAGTCTCATTTAATAGAGGTGTGGTGGCGCAGCGGATTAGTGCCGCCAGATATGTCGTCCAGAAATGGCCGGCACTCTGGCAGATTAGATCCACAAGCTCTGCATGACAGGGTGAGCGCCCGTCACTTGTCTCAGCTCCTGCCTACCCAGCAGTTCGAAAGCACGTGAAAATGCAAGTAGATTAATGGGTACCTCCTTCGGAGGGAAAAATTGCTGGTCGGCAAATCGACGGAGGAGCGACTCGGTGCGACAGAACATCGAACTCGGTGCGAAAAACTTGCTCATCCCAGGGGTGGAGCAGGAGTCTCGGAAGACGCCTTGGATATGAACATTGCCAGCCAGCCGAGGGGGGCGGGGTAAAATAAAGAAAAAAATCGCAACAAAAGTTTAAAAAACAGGCATCTGGATTGGATTTTTTAAGTAGAAGACGTTTCACCTTTTGTTGCGATGCAATTACCCTGGATGAATGAGAGTCTTCACAGACATAAAGAAAAAAATGTATAATCCCTAACTTATGTAAGCCGCCAAGAGTCTCTGGAAATCGGCGGCATAGGAATATGATTAATTAATAAGTAAATACTCATATAGTCCTTTTGTTGAGATTTAACACTCATGCTTACACCTAATGGCAGATTTCCCCAAAATAAAATTCTCTAGCTCTGTTGGAACAGCAGCTCACAATCTTCTTCAAAGCATGGACTTTGGCCAAAACACCTGGAGAGCATCAGTTTGATGTTGCTGCCTGTCACTTTTTCAAAGAGAACATTCAGGTCCTATTTTATAATAGTCCTGCAACATGACCTAAGTACTGACATAATCAAATGAAACTCCAGGTTTTTCTGTTTAGAGAAATGATCAAATTTGTAGATCATCAGGGCAGGGATTCCCTGCTCAAAGCAGTTTCCTGAGCCTGCTTATTATTCTCCCATTTAAAATTAAAATGATTTATTTTATAGGACTACAATTGGAAAGGAGTACAATTTATTTGGATTTGCTAATAATGATGATTTGAACTTTATTTTTTAAGCCACTTTGGTCTGATATTTAAAAGCTATTCCTCCCAGAAATTTAAATACATACATAAAAAATCAATTTGGTTTAGTCATTGTAACCATTTCAAAGTTGTGGGTTTAAATTTGGTCTAAAGGAAAATGATGAGTATCAGCAATCATGTAGTTGACCAAACTAGATGTCAGGGAGAAGTAACACAGCTCACATAGCACATCTCCAGTGCCAAATCATGATATCTGAAAGTATTGAAAGAACCATCGCTGAAAGAAAAAGAGAAGTAATTGAGGAGTGCATTAGGGCAGCTTGCGCTGTGCAGATCCAGATTCCACTAACCAAAAAGCATTAAGAAGTACAAATCTGTCAAGGCAACAAAATATGACTTTCAAGACAAGCTAACAAATTCACACTTCCTTTAATTTTCACAGTGCATACAATGAATTTCATAGGAGTACATCAGCAGCAGCATGCAGTTTATTAAACTTTAGGGCAAGGGCAGGATTTCCATCTGTATAAAGGAGGGGGTGTATCTATAGCAGCAGCATTTTGTCCTAAAACTCAGCACAGAATAAGGCTTAAAAATATACTCTCCAAACTTTCCATGACCTTTCTAAATTTTTGGTGAGTCACTCACAGAGAGAAGTTATTAACTGCATTTCGAGGAGCCTAATGTGATTATCCATTATACTGCAGCATCAGTGGAGCTACTTAGCTCTCAGCCCAGGAAATATCTTACCCTCTTGCAGATTGAAGGATCAAGACCTGCTCCCATCACTTACACCAGAAGTACAAAACTTCCAACAGCCACACCAGGCATGCGGAAGGCTATACTCCAAAAGTAGTTAGATCAGGACCTATTCTGGGAAGGGTTTCGGGAATTTCAAGGGATGAAATGTTTGTTTTAAGCATCTATAACACTTAAAGAAATATTTTTGACCCTTAATATCCTCCAATCTTCAAAAACATGCACACGCACAAAACCCAAACCACACCCAAAACAAAATAAAATTCAGAGATGGTCTGAAAGCCATAAAATGGATGCCACGGAATCGTATATGGTCCCTAGGTTTGGAGTCAGTTTGCAGTTGCAAATAGCTTTACAGCAAACCATTTTAAGGGAAATGTTCAGACCTGCCAAGAGACCCATGTTCAGATTCCTAAACAGCCTGAGTACAGGAAGGGTGTGAAGGGTAAAAGACAGTCTAGATAGCAATAAATGGTACCAACTTGAATTTCAACAGACACAGCAAGATATGAAGGATTTAGATGCCTTTGAAGAAGAGCAGCTGGGTTTAGCAAAGAGCTCCCTTTGCAATATGTTCCAAGTCCAGCATTTCTATTAAGTACTGCAGTCTCTCAACTGCTTCCAAGTTACAAAAAAGAGTGATAAGGCAATATTCCAATTGACAAAGATGAAGAGTGGCTGTTGAAAAGCCAGCAGTAATTTTTATCATGGGATATGTTTCCACCAAGATGAGGCATGTCGTCATAACACATCTTTCAAATGATGTTAGTTTTCACTCAAATTAATTCATGTGGCAGGGACCTTGCTTCTCTCATCAAAAGAATGAAAGCAGCACTGCTGTTCAAGTCCTGTCCCTTTCATACATGTATGTTATGTCACAATGCTTGCACAAAACAGGCCACAGAAGGATACTGCTTTTATTACTTTGCCCCTCTTGCTGCTGAATATTTATTGCAAAATCCTATGCATGTTTAATTAACAAAAAATTCATATTTATCGGCATGGCTTATTCTCAAGCATATACACATAGGTGTGCCCCAATTTGGAATATTCCCCTGAATGTATCACTCTGGTACATATAATACAGAATGAGTCTGGAGCTAGAGACTGGCATTTTAATTAGTTCCTTTTTTACAGTCCTCCTCCCTCCTGGTTTGACAAACAAATGAAATTCCTTTGAGATATAATGGACTATAGCACATACAAGCTATCGCCCATTATCTGCCTGTCCACCACTGTATTATTGGGATCCAAAGCAGCACAGGTATCATAGGACCATCTTCACCAAGTTGGTGGCTTCCACATGTTAGACTTCAGGTTCCATAATGTTGGTGGCTATGCTATATTCAGGGAATTATGTAAATTGATCAACACAATTAGGTGCCACCAAGCTGAGGAGAGTTTTCTTAGGAGAACAGAAAAAGAGAGACAAGCGCCAAAGCATCTCTAATGCTTCCATGGTGAGGAGAAAAGGTAAATGCTTATCTATGTTCTAATACTGTATGTATTAGATACTTTTTCTATTAGTGCAAACAAACTTCAGATTTTATTCCTGAAATCAGATGCTCATTTCTATAGATACTGACTTCTTAATTGCTGGAATACAATGGATTTAAACAGAAGTTCTATTTCTAATAGGAAGCGAAATCAGTTAAAAGTACAGTACAGTTCATATTTGTATTGCCTGAGCGCTTTTTCCCAGCAACAACATAAGCATGTTTTGTTAGAAGCTGGCATTTGGAAACTTGCATGAATTACATCAGTTTTTCGTCTTTTAACTGAAGAACAAAACTGAACATGAGTAAGGCAGACATACCAACTGAAATGCTATGCGTAAGTGTGAAGTTACAGGACTTTAGAGTCCTTTATACTTACATAGTAAACAAAGATTTAGTTCCACTGCATGTATTACTTAGAATCTCCTTCAGCTACAGCAAGTAATCAGAAAAGCATTATAGCTCAACTAAGCCAAGGCAGTAGCTAATAAAATTAAGTGGGAAATCTAATTAAGCTCTTTTCAAGTCACCCTTATCATTAGAGACCGAAGTAAGATCTGGTGTCCAAATCTGAAAACAAAGAGCATTTTCAGAAATCCTTCTGAGATTGGTGCTGAAGCCTTAGATACTGCTATAGATATTTTAATAACAGGAGTTTCAAGTTACATTTAAATGCTCAAGAAATATATTTCCCCAAGAGCCTCTTCTTACTGTTCTAATTGTACCTTGACATGATTTTTATGAAATGTACAAAACCCAACAATTATCATTACAGCATGAAAGGACTTGTTTGTTTTAAACTACCTGATCAGAATTCTGCTCAAGTACCTTTATATCTTAAAAAGGCTTATTCAGCAATTATTAGTGTATATTCCCAACCTTAAAAGGCAAATATAAAGTTATTCTAGTCAAATACACAAGTATAGAGAGACACCCTTAAAAATTTATTTTATTTAGTTTACAAGATACTGGCATTTGGGCATGTTACTAACATGCCACTTTCATTTTCAACTTATACTATCATTATGCAAAATTTTATATATTTATAATTGTCGAATTATATCAAAGTGCCCAATCCTTCTTAGCCTAATTATTTTTTTGCATTTATACAAAGAAACCAGATGGCAACATACAGTATTATGAAGGAAGAGAGGAAGTATACATTTAATTAGGGGCACTATATAAATACTAGCAATAGAAAACTATATGTTGAAGAGTACTGCTAGAAATAAAATAAGTTTTAAGATTATTTATCCAATTTAAGTGTCCTGAGATTTGCTTATGAGGAGTCATGTCCAGAATTGCACTGTTAATCATTTTAAATACTTTCTCAATCTTGGTACTTACTTGAAATGAATGAAACCATGTTGCTTAAGACTAGAATGGGACACTGATTAACTGAGATCTCAGATCTACAAGAATTTATAATTTGAAATTACAGATATTACAGCAATCTGAAAGTCTCATCATCCCTAAGCTAGATGGGCCAACAAAATGCTCTTTGAAGTTTGCTATCACAGACATCTATGCTAAACCTCAGCAATTACTTTTGGCAAACCTTTCAAACAGAGAATCCGCCTCTGTCAAAGAGAGAAAGAAAAAGAGGAGATTTTTTCGGGCAGGAGTGGGTGTTTTAAAGATTTGCAAATTTATTTTTACATAAGATTTTGTAGATCTAGTCAGCTTCCCAGATGAACAGAATGTGTGCTTGACGCACAAAACTTTATGAAATACAAAGCTGGTTAGTCCCTAAGATGCTGCAAGACTCTCTTTTCACTAAAAATCTCTCACTTTTCAACTGCCCTAAAAAAGGAAGGATACCACGTGAGGCACCTTCACCAGCAAACAGCCATCAACTACTGAGCTTTATCCATTCAGAAATGTGCCAAATTTATTTCACAAATCTTTGCAAAACCCATCTCAGTTTTTTTAGGTTGCCTTTGGAGATCACAATTAAACTGTCAGAGGACAGGCCTTTTATCCTGATTAATATTTTCTGCTTATATTACCAACTTTCAGTTATAGACAGGGCATGTGGAACCTTTAAAAATTAATGGCTTTGGCTTCATTTACTGAAATGACTATCTGGACTATTCTCCGGCACACTATTATGTAATATGTAATAAATAAATAATATGTGATATTATCCTGCTGTTTCATTCTATTCTGCATCCTATCTTGCCGAGCAGAGACATTTACTCGTCTTTTTGGCCTCCCAGCAGTTTTGTTTTCTTAAGCAGCTCAATAAATTTACTTCGGTAAGCCTATCAGCACATTGTATTTGGGAAGTCTATGCCAATCAAAATTCCCTGTCTCAAGAATAGCTCAATTTTCTTCTGTCACTAAAACACATTACATTCTTTTTTCTGTCTCTTTTCCCACCTGGGAACCAAAGTAAACTCTTTTCATTTGTTATTGGGTCCTGCTTGTTCATCTGTACATTGATCATACATGAAATAAATAAATTAGTTAATAAATAATCCCTTCTTTCCCCTTATGGGTAGTATGTATCTTCTTCAATCTTGGGTCCTCTACCAGAGGCCTGGGAGTTTGAGGATTCTGTGCAGCATCTTAGATGTTCTTAGCAATGCACTTTGATATTGATTGTGGGATCCGTCGCAGCCACTCTCCCGGCTTAGGAGTCACAGTCCTGAGTGTTCCTACCATCACTGGGCCATGTGGGCTTTTACTTTCTACTTCCTCTCTAGTTCCTCCTTCAGACCCTGGTACTTCTCCTGCATCTCATACTCTTTCTTCTGAAGTTGCTGTCACTTGGCACCACAACATCTATCACCACCATTGTCTTCTGCTCCTTGTCTACTACCACGATACCTGGCTAATTGGTTTACACACGCACAGCATACACACAGATATATTTGTCTATACCATGTCTGCTAAATTCTATTAGGTAGAAACATTTACATTAAAATTAGTAATTTCCATTTAAACTTTTTAAAAATCTGTTCTGTATTTCATATTACTGAAACTTACAATATATAGTATTTTTCACACCTTACACTGTAGGTTTATGTTGAGAGAGAAGATAGTTAAAATGATTTCTGGGCCTGTTAACTGGGAGGAGGAAGCTAGAAGGGGTCCCCATTTCTAAATGTCGTTTCTCCACCTTTAATTAAATGCTATGGCTCAGGCTCCTTCAAATGAACAGATATTCCCAATACTTTGGCCAGCCAACCAGTCTGTTCCAATGACTTCTGAGCATGCATACTGATCTTGAAAAAAAATTAATAGAAATAAAGCAGTAATTCATACATGTATCAGTACAAGCTACAAATTTCCAAAATGAAAATGGTTCTAGATAAAATCTATCAGTAATTTCAGAAATATTTAATATATCTTCTCCTGTTCAAGACCATATATAAATATCCCTTTATGGTTGATATAGGTCTCAATAATATTAAAATACTGATAAAATTTGATTAAGTTGGGAGGTGACTAAAAGGTGTATTCCTATATCAGAAAAAAGGGTTAATTTGAATTAAAACCTCCAGAGGTACATAAAAATGAAATATCATCTTAAGAAATTAAAAGTGATTTTACTTTAAAAAAACAAAGCAGAAAATGAAAGGAGTGCAGGAAGGAAGGAATTCTTCTTAGAAACTGCTAAGAAAATCATGTGGCGTCCCTGGCCTTCTGCTCAAATTCAGTGGAAATATCTTGTAAGAATTGCTTTAAAAATTACAAATGCAAACTAGAAAATGAAATTGTCCTACATATTATTTCGTCACTCAGTCAACCAGATGTTTAGACTGGATCTGGCATTTTTGTCCACCTATTGAATCCTTCCCAAGGACCTGGGATAGGCAAATGCTGTTCTTTGATGTTGTTAAAGGCATCATCGCAGGATATAAGCTGTTCCAAGCAACGCTGCCTTTTGCAATTGACTGATGGTAAATTTGTGAATGCTGATGGTGTTCAAGTGATGCTCCAGTTGTTCTGGTATTGCACTGAGACCCCTATTACTGTTACTATTGGTACCATCTTTGCTTTCTTTTGCCATTATCATTGTATTTCTATTTGCAGGTCTTTGTATTTTGTGATTTTCTCGAGTTCTTTCCTTCTATTCTACTGTTTCCAGGTTCTGTCATATCCACTATCCAGACTTTTGTTTTCTTATAGACCAGTGGTGGTGAACTTATGGCACGTGTGCCAGAGAGGGCACTCAGAGCCCCCTCTGTGGGCATGCGTGCCATCACCCCAGCACAGAGTTTGTTAGTAGAAAGCCAGAGGGACGTGGGGCTGGGCTGCTCCCCACCCCTCTCCACATGCTCCTGAAGACATTTCTCACATCCCCCATCCCTTTGACCAGCATCCCAATGGGAGCATTTCCTCTCTCCCCTGTCTGGGGTAAGGCAGGCGGCTCACATGAGGCGTGAGGGTGCAGCGTGGATGGCAGCCTGTTGGGTCTGTGGCAAAGGTGATTCCTATGGTGGGGTTGGAGAGGAGCTAGGTTGGAGGGGAGCATAGCTCACAGCGTGGCATAGCTGGAGGGGAGCAGAGCATAAAGCAGAAATAGAACAGACTAACCAGCACTTATGGATCTGCTTCAAGATAGATTCTGGCCATCAGCTGCTGCTAGGCCAGCTGCTGTCTGGCTCCCCCTGTTGGATCAGGAGGATCTGCTGCCACCGCCGCTTGAGGCAAAAACAGCCTTTTCCCTCGGCAATGCCTTTCTCACCGTTCGAGGCAAAATGCCCATTTCCTGGGCAGTTTGGGAATGTTTCTCATCATAACCTGCCTCCGTGCTATGAGGGGAGAAGAGGGGGATGGGTTGGATGATGCCAGGTGACAAGGGTGTTTGTGTGTGTGTGTGTTTGTGTACATGCGTGCATGAGAAGAATCCTGGCTGGCACGAGGGAGATGAGAGGGAGGAGAAGAGGGGGAGGGGGATTGCTTGGAAGGAGAATCTGGAGTCGTCTTGCGAGTTCTTTCTCTTGAATGACTTTCACTAATTTACACTTTTTACACGAGAGAGAAGAACCATTCGCTCCATTGTGAGATTTCCTGTGCAAATTTATTGCGCAGTGCTTGTCTTGCGAGTTGCACTTGTCAACCAAATTAAATTTTATTATTATTGCAAAAATATCATGCACCAAGTTGCTTGCAATCGGATGTTCCAGTTTGGGCAGTTGGTCCCTAAAAGGTTCACCATCACTGTTCTAGACAATTGTTAAGTCTAGGTTTATGTGGCAGGTGCTTGTCTATTTGAATTCTGAAATCCCAGAGCAATTTGGCTTCTTTTTCTATTACTTTCTCTCTTTTTTGATCCCACCAGTTCCTGCTTACGGGCATATGGTACTTCTTACAGATCTTCCAGCATACCATTGTTCCTACTTTATCATGCCATTGTTTGTAGTCAGTTTGTGCAATCTTCTTGCAGCAGCTAACCAGGTGGTCCACTGTTTCTTCAACTTCTTTTCAGACGCGGCATTTGCTGTCTGTTGTTGTCTTTTCAATTCTAGCCTTGTATGCATTTGTTCTTAATGTTTGGTCTTGTGAATTAGATCTTCTGTCTCTTTCTTCAATTTTCCTGCTCTTAGCTATTGCCAGGTCTTATTATCTGCTTTGCCTTCTATTTTTTTAATGCATTGGCCATTTAATGTTTTGCCTTGCCATGTCTCTTTTCTATTCTTCATTTGGTCTTTCTTGTATCCCAGTTTCGTCTCCCCAAGCCTTCCTGGTATACCAGTTTTAGTACATCTTCTTCACTGTCCTTCAGGTATTTTTCCAATGCCCTTTTTTTCTACATGTCCTACATATTATTCAATGTCCTATATATTATCCTTATCCTTTGGGTTTTATGTAATATTTTGATGCCTTGGCTCTCATTTTGAAGATTTTTATTGGTGTCTGATAATGTAATGATCCCATTCACTATAAGTGCTATGCCTAATGTTTGAATTATGCATAATGGAACACCTAAAATTGAAAATAAAATGTTACAACTTTCCCCAAATTTCAACTAGCTACAAATTCTAGGCTGGCAAATGTTGTTCTCTTATTAGCTACCATTTTCTTTCCATTATCTGATATCATTCAAAACACAAAAATATGTTCCAATATCAGCTTTGTCAAAACATATGATCTTGACACATTCTGAATAAGTAAATATGGTTTTAAATTCATGCCAAGGAAAAACAAAGCAAATCATATCATCTGATATATTCCATCAACACATCTGGTTTCTGTTAAGATCCTGCCTGATAACCCAGTCCTTTCCAGGTATTTTGGACTGAAAATCCAATAGTCCCTTGCACTGTGATGTTACCTGGGCCTCATAGGAGTTGAAATCCAAAGTGATCAACTTTATTAACCCTGGTATATATTTATGACTATTTATTAATTAAATTTCTAGGCTGCCAGATTCCCAAAAATCTCAGGAAGGATTACAATTTTTCAAGAATACATAATATAAAGAGAAACTTAGCTAAAATAACTAAGTGTACACAACATAGCAACTTTGGAATCCCTTGGCTAACATCAAAATCTGAATGTCATCCTTTTTGACTCCCAGAAAGTATCATGAGCTCATGAGATATAGATCTGAGTAGTTACTTATGAGGCAGCAATAGATTCATATCATTCCAGTGTTTTCCTACAGTCCAAAATGTATTGATTGTGTTATATCAAAAGGGACTGAAATAAATGAAATAGTTGTGAAATATCAAAAGGGACTGAAATAAATGCAAATTAAGATTTTTTTTCCAATACCAAGCAGATACTAGTTACAGAGAGACCTGAGTTGATGAAATTGTAGAAAAATTGTGAAGAATATAAGATACAACAAAATAAAATGAGGTTGTAGCTTACCTGGATATCTGCTATCCTCTGATAATCATATCTCAATAATGAAGGAACTCAGAATGTGTGGTGCCCCAGATCTCTTTGGATCAAGTTGCAACCATGCCTACCTAAGCACCAGTGAATTTTAGGATTTAAGTGGCTGCCATGTGAACTGGTATGGTCATTGCTAGGAACTGGGCAATCTAGACTACATCGGATAAATTAGAGAATTTGAAGTATTTCTCATATCTCACTTTTACTCTCTTAAAAAGTAGGGATGGTCCCTTCTGAGAGGTTTTCTTTACCCCTATCTCTTCACTGGACACAGATTTCATTTATCAGACCATTGTCTAGGCTTCAACTCTTCCTCCTCTCTCCCAAGGTCATTCTTACATATCATTGCATATATAAACTAACTGTGGGAGGAAGAAGGGCAGAGCCAGGGTGAAGTTAGGAATCAGTCTTGAGTTTCTACACATCCTCAAGCATCATAAACCAACCCTCCCAAAGACCCCTGAAACTTATTCTAGCTGTGCAGGTGTTCAACAGGCAGTTGGGTAAATTCTTGTAACCTTATTGAACCACTAAAGCTCTTAGCTTGAACTGCACTGCCTCAGCCTGGTTCTTTGTGCTTGACACTAATAGATATTAAGAAGCAGAAGAGGTTATAGCCACAAGTATGGATAACAAAGAAACCACACTGATTGTTAACATTGATTTCTGTAGTGCCCTTTGCTTTATAGCATTCTAAATAAATCCAAGGATGTATAAATAAAAATATATAGCTCTCAGTGTAACAGATTAAAACAAAGACAATACATTAGAGTGATAATAGTTGAGGTTATACAGTTCACAAATACAAAATTCACTTTAATAAAAAATTGAAATGCCTAGAAAAAACATATTTCAGCCTGGTCTTTAATGTTTATTTATTTGTGAGGCCTATGGGCCATTTTTCCTTCAAGAGATAAAGCTGTTTCCTCAGCTTTCTTCACAACCTGGAGAAATCACCTGTTCTGACAGATGGTGACCAGCACAAAGCAATTGATCCCCAGAGTCCTTAAAGTTTTTGAAGTAGGGTGATAAAGCAACTGCTATGATTCTTCCATTAGAGACAGTTCAATCTAAATTCTTGCAATCAATTTTCATCATGCCTAAATGTGTGTCCCTAATGCCAATAGGCATTTAGAATTAGACTTAGAGATTACGCAGGCCAGAGCATGGTTATGCCCTTTGAATTATTAGCTAAAATTGATTTCCCCCCAGTGGGCTCATCCCACTAATTCTGCAAGACACCTTTACAAATAGTAGGAGAGCCCCACTGGAAATAAGCAATTTTTGCACTTCTTCCTTAGAATTTATGACCTTTTTATGTATATCTAAAGAAAGGCAGGGAAGTGACTAAAGAAGAATTTGGAATCTTGATCTACAGATACATCCATTTTATGAGTGTTAAGAACAGCTTTAAACACCTATTTAATTTCTTGCATTACAACACTGGACAGTGGTGAGCATTCAGATTGGACAGGTTTATCCCTATGTCATTGGTACTTTTACTGAGCAGATACTTGAAAGTCACATATGAGCATGAGGAAAAGACTGAGTCAGTGGAACATGTTGCATTGCTCCTTTTAACAGAGAAATAACAGGCACTGTCTGACGCATATAAGTAATTTATTCTGGAAAATGTTATTTAATCCAATTTTTTTTGCCTAAACTGGACTTCAACCAACTGCCCCTAAATGAGCAATGAACAGCTTTGTCCTCCTTCATGCTTCTTTATGGTGTTCATTTCCTGCTCTAGAGAATGAAGGAAAGTTTCTTCCTTGTGGGAGAAGTTATTCACTGTACACTCTAAGCCTAGAGCGTTTGTATCCATATTTACTCTTCAAATTTACATCAGAGGTACATCTGTATAATTTAATTACATAATGTATGTTATTGATTGACTGCTCAAATTTATATAGCTGTCCATTTCATGAGAATTAGGATATTTAATATTTTATTAAGAATATACTAATAAAATTAGAGTGGGAAGGACATAGTTAAATAACACCTTCTGAGTGAGGTTTCTAGTGTGACCAAATTTTATGTAGAAACAATTTGTAAACTTCAAAAACCAGTTAATTACTTAGAGATCAGTCAATCTACATGATTTACTTTAGCAATTAAAAAGTAACTTTGGACTTTCAATTACTAATTAGGAAGGATATGATTAATCTAAGTTTAGTAGGTTTATCATTGGCTATAACGGAAAGGAGGATTAATACACATATATTATAAGTTTATGTCATTCTGTTTCTTTGTTCTATGAAGAATGGTGAAAAACAAGGACAGTGGGACTTGGTGGTGCCTCACAAGATGAGATTAATCCGTTCCAGAAAAACACTCTTTGCGTGAAATGCTCATAAAGAGAAACGCAGTTTCCCATAGGAAACAATGGAAAGTCAGATAATCTGTTCCATGCCCCCAAACATATTCACCAAAAAATCATTTTCAATGGAATTTGAGGTAGAAATGATTGTCCCTAACATCTGAAACAAGTAACCATG
>JANHZU010000512.1:91642-104830 GCA_032468055.1 Acrochordus granulatus
GAGCTTTTTGGTGGTAAATGCCTAGAGGACACCGATCCTGCAGTACAAGGCTGACTTGGCCAGATCATTTGGAGGGAATTCTTTTATGCCTTGCTATCACAATATGAATACAGAACGTCCCTCAAAAAGCAGGTGGACTCTGAGGATTCTGTGATTAGGAAGAAAGCTTTTAAAGTTGTGATTGCAAAGAAAGCTGCCAAGATCTGTGATGCCCAGCAGTCCTCCTCCTAAGAAGTTCAGCAACTTTTGGCGGAGGAATGCGCACACACTCTCCACACACTAGGGTGAAAAATAACCAGGCAGGCCCTGCATTTCTCTCCGTAATAGCTCTTCTGCTGTTACGCTTTCTGTCATGTGAGTTTCTCGTCTCGTTCCATTTAACCGTGATCAGATAAACCAGAATAGTGTTGGGTATTCTCCTAAATGGCGTTTATTTCTCTGCATGATCCCCTTCACCGTTCTCTTGGAAATGGGTTTCCCCGAAACAGATTAAGATGGAGGTCTTCTGGGTTGTATTATTGTTACCGTTACTTATTGGAGAACACTGTAGAAATGCTAGATGCTGCTTTGCTTTGGTGCGTGCGTGTGTTGGGGGATGTTTTTATTTGTATTCATTTTACAGTTGTATTTCAGTTTTGCGTTGAGGGTGGATGTGTTAATTATTAAATACAATGGGGTCCATATAAAAATGGAATGAATGAATGAATAAAAATAAATGAATGCAGAGCTGTTAGAGATTCTACATTGTTTAGAGGTTATTTTATTTTATTGTTTAAAGGTTAGTGGTTTGTGACAAGAGTTGCGTGTATCTGTAAAGCTGGGAAGAGAGCGTTATCGTGTTCTTGATTGTTCACTGCCTGCCTGTTTATCAATTGACTGATTACGTTAATAATGAGATTCCAGTATTCCTCAGTTCTGACTGTGGGATTTCTCAGTATTTCTGTCTGTTGCTCGGTATCTACTTCTGTCACCGAGCGAATGGTAGCAGAGCAGCGCTTCTCGAGCAAGGAATAACAACCTCAGTGTCCGTGAGCCAGGGTCACCTCGCTCAGGACTGTAGACTTATCGGACTTTTAGAGCGTGGTCAGAAACATCTAGCCCTTTGCCTTGGAACGAAAAGAAAAGCGTCGCCAGGTCTAGTTAGTGGGAGATCACCACAGAATCTTGAGCTCTGGACTAGAAAGGAAGTGAAATAAAAAGCTGGAAAAGGGCAAGAAGGGCGAATGATCTCCGTGCGCAGCCCGTCTGTGTCGTTATCGGGAGTCGTGCTGAACTCAAGTGGCTCTCCAGCTGATTTTTTCCCCAGGAATATCTAGCAATGCTGGGCATTGCCCCGTCCGTATCTTTTGCGCTGCGAAATGCAGTCGTGGGGATATGGGCTAGCTTCTTCCGAAACACGGCACGTTCTTCTCCTTGCTTCCTTTTGCTATCATTCCCCTACCCACTGATTTGATTCTGGTTTTATGGAGGTTGTAAGTCCCATTCATATATCTTCAGTGGGCATCAGAGGTGAAGGCTCTGCAAGTTACAGAGACCGCTGTATCAGTAGATATAAACTGCTAGCTCCGTAGGAATCCTGGTTAGTAATGGGATGGGAATTCAAGGGTCCAGGCTAGGCTGGAGAGTTTAAAAGGAAAAACATCCTGAAGGAAGTCGATGGCAAATGACTTCTGCAACTAGACAGTTGCAATCTGATTTGTGTTGCTTCTTCTCTCTCCAGCAACCGAGAGTCTGAGTTGCAGAGTTACTGCTCATAGAAGGATAATGCAATTTTCTTCACATTGTCATATGCTTTTAATTGTTTTATGTGTACTTTTTTTTTTAAATGTTAGTTTCCTATGCACAGCTTCCAAAAGTTTCAAGGATGCAATCATGGCATAGGAAAACTGAACATTGATAAAAGCTATCCATGCTATAGAGGAACATTTATTTAGTGACAAATCTCAAGGAAAAAGGGATAACCACTGGCCCTATATTTTATGCATTGTCTTCATAGTTAAGTGTTCTCTCAGTCTGGCCTAGAAAATGGACAAAGTGCATTGAAATGTATACTCATACCTTTTGTTAATCCAATCAGCGGATTAATTTTTAAAATATCCATCAGTCTTCAAAACTGAATTTATATGAATGACCGTTGTAATTAAAAGTTCAGAGGAGTATAGGGTGAAATGTAAGACTAGGCATGGTACAACCAAGCTGATCCCTTGTTAAGAACGTGACACAGCACTCAGCCCTGTACAGCACATCCTATCCCAGCCCTGAAGGTAGTTCTTGGTCAGGAAAATTGCAGTGAAACAAAACTTTTTGTAAGCTTTCCTGTCCCATGACCTTCTGGTTGTGCCTGTTTCGAAGCCAAGACTTTGTTTTCTGTCACAAACATTTCCCAAACTGTTCTCCTGTTAGCCGATTTCACAAGCTGCTGAATCTCAACCCCGAAGTCTCAAGTTCTACCTTGGGGTTTCCTAACAAGGGCAAAATTGTTGGACTCCTAATATCTTTGCTTATACCTTTAGATGGCTGATCTGCCGGTATTCTGTTGTTTGTTTGTTTATTTTGGGAACAGGTGATACAAAAAATACATGGCATGAATGACCACATAGTTTGCATGTGTGTGTATTTGATTGAAGTTACACATCACCCTGAGCTTTGTCTACTTACATGTTTATCTAAGGTTCAACGTAAGGTATGATTCCATTAATTATGGCTTAGGATTCTAGATGCACCAGGTAACTAGGGCTTTCTTCAACAAACCACAGTTTTGTAAAAAATCGGCTCGGTAAAAAGTGTGGGTATAACAAGAGAATCAGTGAGCAATACATAGCAAGGATATCCAGCATCTGTCATTGCTAAACATAGTTAGGGAAATGCTGCAGAGGATGGCTTCTAGAATGCTTTCAGAAAAGTCAATATTAGCTTAATAATGATAGCTTGATAGTAGCTCCACTTGGGTCATGATAGAAGGAAGAGGGAGGGAGAGGCTTTAGAGTGGACGGCCACAGATTATCATTCTGAATTACTGCCCAACTTTTATCTCCATTAGAGATGCAGTAAGGTTATTTTTTCTGGATATGTTTGCCTGTGCAGCCTTTAGCCGGATCAAACCCGTTTCTGACAACAGCCTTTCTTTTAACATGTTTTCCACCAAAATTTTTTTGGACAAGCACAAAGTTGGACAGACTCCCGAGCTCCTTGACTTATCTTCCTATGTTCTCTTGGTTTGGAATGAATTAAAAAAGCATCTTTCTCTTCAGTTCTGCCTAATATATTAGACATCCTTATAAGGTCATATGATTATCTGTGAGTAAGTAGAAATTAGGCTACAATGCACAGGTCGGTCTTGGATGAAGTAATTTGCCAAGTCTGTGGGTAACCAACACTCTTTACAATGTTGGAGTAGGTTAATTTTAGTCCAATTCATATTCAGTATTGCTCAGGAAGATGGTTACTTTATAAAGTATGACAAGATCTTGCTTATGTACCTCTATTTCAAAAGCTGGTTTGTCCATAATAAAGTAACAGCTAGAAGGATCAGTCACATCCAAAATCATATTTAGAATTCTTGTGTGGATATTTTTTTAAGTGAGCATAACTTAGACATTTGTAGTTTAAAGGTTTTAAATGTGTTCCCTTGTGTTTACAGATTTTTTTTAATGCTGTTTAGTAAACTTATAAGATTGCTCAGTACTACAGCCTCTTTGGTGTTTTTGCAAGACATAACACCAAAATTAAAATAATAAATATTAAAGGCAATTATAAAACAATTAAAACAATAGTTGGCAATTTTGTAGGAATATAGTTATTTTATTTATAAAATATGCATTTGGCCCTTCTTTAAACTTGGGAGTCAGAACCCCAGCAGCAAATCATAACTTATATAGAAATGGTTTTATTGCTTTATTTTAAACATTTCATAGCTCACTGGAATTGCTCTAACAGTGAGATCAGCAGCATATAAATTTAATAAATAGAAGTTACGTTTGATAATGTAATATGTTTACTAGAGACCAAAAACAGTTGCTCGGAGATATAAGCTACTAAATGGTATTGTTGCTCTGCTAGCTAAATTGCGTAAGACTTTAGAATAATGTATCCTAGATCAATATTATTAACTTTTTGAGAAGTCCTTAAGGATAGTAAAAGTAACAACAAATTATATGTATATATATTACAGTTGTGCAGTGCTTTGGATTCAATTATAAACAGTGGCTTGGGGTGCATAAGGAATGCATGTAACATTTTCCAACTTTTTAAAGCAACTATTTCTCTTTCTTCTCACTCTGTCCAACATACACATACATATGTGCATCTCCTTTTGTAAGGGAATACAAATCTCTTTACACATGATTGGGAAAACATGACCCCTTTAAAGGATTGCAGACAGCTAGTACACAACACATACATGCACATGCAGCATCTTTCTGGCATGAAATGAAAATCATCAGAGATAAAGCATCATATTATTTAAATGTGTAATCCTTAGGCCTTCTTAAAATTCAGTGATGTGTTTCTAAAATCTACTATCCCTCAAACTCAACCCTGAAGAAGCAATATTAATCCCACAGCCCACACATTCCTTTGCTTGGGATGGTTGGCTTGCTCTGGGCTGCAGCGCTGGCCTGCCTTACAAGGCCAATTTCATCTCTCACATTTGACTCTTAATGTGCAAAGAATGTCCAGCTGAGGATTGAGCAAGCTAGCATTCAAGGTAGGTTGGAAATCACTGTTTGATTAGACAAGAGGCACACTATGTATGTCTTATCTGGGAGGAAAGGTACACCAACTTAATGTCTTCTGCCATCTCACTCTGAACATTTAAACTGCTAAATTTTAGCATTCTGGTTTATTACAGAAAGTTTCAGAATTTTTTTAAAAAATGTTTTGAAATCTCAAAGTCTTTATTCTCCAAGAAATTCTCAGACATATGCTGTTTGCATCCATCTGCCCAGGCATAGGCACAAAAACTTTCAAGTAGAGAGCTCATGCTTGCATAGGCTTGTTTTAAACCAAGGAGAAACTGACTTTCTCCCCCTCAAAGGAAAAATTCCAGCAGAAATAATTTATTGTGGGGTGTATTATATGCCAATAAGCGTGGGCCTCAAGGAAGAAAAGGATAAGGCAATGAGCCAAAAATGAATCAGCCTGTCAGACTCTTTCACACATGCATACACACACGTACAACTTTTCTGATTCTCCTTTTATTCTTCCTCATGTAGTTGGTTGATATGGAGGACGAAAACTACTTTGATCTAAGGTCTCTCAAATTTCTGTGATCTAGAATAGATTATTCATCCTATTTTAAACATTTCTAATACTCCTCCTGCATAAAGAATGGACTCTGCACATTCAATTAAGTTTATGAAAAGTTTCCGATGTATAAACAGAGAATATGCGTACAGACTTCTGAATGACTGGAACTCCAATGGCAAAGGAGTTCTATTCACTGGAAAGATAAACCCTCACAATTCTTTAATGTGTGAATTTTTTAATATGTCCATAGATAAACCCTCACAAGAGCATGTTAAAAAAATTCACACATGAAACATATAGGTCAATGGTTAGGATATGGCGGAGTGACAAAGTTATCTTTTTTGTCTTTCTTATCCCTTGGGGTAAAGCATGTGCAAATGGAGTCACTTGCAGCAAGACAGGTGGTGTACAGATTGAATGGAGGGATGGAGGGATGGATGGAATACAGAAATAAGCAACAGAGCTATATTCATCTAAGGCTTGTTTGGTGCTAAGTTAAGACGTAAACTTCCTTTACTCCTTTTGAGAGGGTCCAGTCTAAATTCCTAAGGGCCATATTCCAGTTAGCCCCGTGTTTTTCACAAGGATTAAGGAGGGAGGCAGGGAGTTACTGTTCTTTCCCACAGGATTGAGTTGTTTCCTTATTGAGGACAATGACAAAGCAGGATGATTCAAAAGAGTCTCACAAAAACTCCAGGAAGATGTTTCTAATGAGGGGTTATGAGTATGCACTCAGCACATTTCAGCAATGTGTCACAAGATGTTTCTAATGAGGGGTTATGAGTATGCACTCAGCACATTTCAGCAGTGTGTCACAGGTCATTCTGCTCTACCTAAAAATGTTTTTCCCAGAATATCGCTAATATGGATATTTATAACTTAGAAGAACTCCAAAACAAAGACTTGAAATAACCCAGTTATGCAAAAAAAAAATGCTCATGGCTTTAATATCAATTGTATCTTACGATCTTAAGATAAAAATGATTCAAGAAAAGAGTATTTTTCATGTTAATTGATTATTCCAGAGAATTTTAAAAATGGTCTGGCTTTTTTTTTGTTTGTTGGAAGTGACAAATGACTAAGGGGAAACTTACTCGTATGATAAAGGCTAGTACTGTCCATTTGATTGGATCCTCATAAATTGATAATACGATCCTACAAACATCAGTGCACTTTAAAGATGTGAATGCATTTACAAATTATATCTCAAAACTTAAGAGTTTATTATAATTGAATGAAACATTCTAGATTTGTCAAGCATGAGAGTTAGGAAATAAAGCATTTTCCAGTGTTGAAAAGATAGTACGAGTTGAGGTTTATAATCTTAGATTACAGAATTATGCTTGTTTTTCATTTATGAGGTATCTTGTTAGTGGCATGATGGAAAAGGGATGACTACTATTTCATGCATTCAAGGTTTAGTTTTTTTTTGAAACTAGGCTGAATTATTTCTTGTATTCATTGTAATATATTTTTGTTACTTATTTTTTTCCATTTCCTTTCGTGTTTCTTTTCCCTTCCCTTTCTTTTTGTGTACTAAATCAGTAAAAACAAAGAAAGCAAATCATGTTGCAGAGGCCTCTTGTCCTGAGGTTTGTTTTCATCAGTTACTCAGAGTTCTGGCTCTTGATAGTTCAGCCTTAACTAGTTAATTTGGTGCTTCCTTTTATTTTAAAGCAATGTCTCTGTGCTCGGTTCTTTATTAGAACCTGGTGCTGATTTAGTATATGTAGTAAGTGTAAAGAAAGTTAAATGTAGTTTTACATTTTGGCATCTTGCCTTCTTCCCAATACATCATTCAAAAGTCAAGAGGTAACCTTGGGTTAATTTCTTTTTTTTCTGGTTGAATGTTGGTCTTGCACATAGGCTGGGCATCAAAAGCATCCTCTTTTTCACAGAGATTAATTGAAGTCACCACCCTGCAGTAGATGATGGATTGCTGCTGAGAGTGTTGTTCCTTGGTGCAATGAGTATGAAGATTGCTATCATCATTGGTTTGGAACTATATTTTTTATTGTTTTAATCTTTTAGTTATTGAATATATATTGGGTAGAGTAATCTGCAACCCAAAGTAAGGAAATTAATAAACAGCCACATTCATTTTGGAGTGAGAGTTTCAGCCTTTGTATTGATTATCCTTCCATTAAATGCATATCTGGTGGCCGAAAATCTAAAATAGGCTCAGTAAACCTAAATAGAACCACACAATTACCTTAGGATATTTTTTTTCATAGGGCTGGCTATGCAATGTCCAGTTGTCACAGGTGTGTTGTTACTGAAGAGATGGATTGGCTGATTTTTAGAGAAAAGGAAAACTTGGCTTCCTCAAGGTTTGTTTTCTTTATCCTTTTTGAAGATCACATCTGGGCTACTACTAGTTACAGAAGATTACTTATGTGCATTCCAGAAGAAATACAGAATATTCTAATATTCTGTAGAACATGCTATTCCTGTAATAGGGAATTATAAGACCAACTACTAGGTAGCTGGTTAAGTGCTACTGAGTGAGGTTCTCCAAACACGTTTATCTTGACTTGTCTTCACTAATAACTCAAATTTCTTCTAAAGATCTTTGGACCTCTGATCTTTTCCATCCATCTTCCCAAAAGTCCACTTCCTTCAAACTTGCCAAGTACAAATACAAACATTGTCTACCTCTTGCACTGTGTGGCTTAGCTTTACCAAGGCATCTTATTTTGTTCTACAATTAAAGTATTAATATTTAGGTTAGTTTACTTATTTATTTATTCATTCATTCATTAAATTTCTATGCCGCCGAAATCCGAAGACTCAGCGGCTAACAACAGTAAAAACAATATGATAAAAACAATTAAAATAGAAATTAAAAAAAAACATTAATACAAAATAAAAACCCGGTAAACTAGCTGGGTAGGCTAGAATATAAAAAGGGGGGTGAGGATGGCTAGGGATCCATTAGCCACCTCCATGCTGATAATGAGCCCCCCTCATTATTAATGGGAAACAACTAGTAAATTGAACTAGTAATGCAGTCCAAATTACTAAATAATCCTGCAGACAGATTTCCCAGTGATAATTACATAGATATAGATACAGAAAGAGAGGTGATTTATTCAGAACATGGTATAACTGATGGACAATATGTTTAATCATGTAACATCATATTTTGGGGGTCTTAAAGGAACATTATATCCATTGGTCCTGTCTTCTGGGTTAAGGTTATGTATGTGTTTGGTATGCAAACACTCCCAGCGAGGCAGTTCTGAGGCTGTTAGCTTGAGCCAATAAGATGAAGTCCCACTTCTCTGTCGCTCACAGAAATCTCCTCTTCAGTCTCCAAGAATCCAAAACACATTCTTGAAAATTATGCCTATCAGACCCCTAACTTCATTCGGAAGGAGGTGTCTATCTTTCAGAAGAAATATCAGAAAGCAATGAGCCTGCTGGATCATGACCATGATTTGGCATTCAGCTTCCACTGAGTCAATATGATTGACCTGCAGTATAGATCTATAGAGTTGACTCACAAGCAAGTTGCACTGAGTTTATACTTTTCCACATTTGCATGAATGCCTAAAAATAAAAGCAGAATTCTAAGTAAGATTGAAGAATAACATACAAGTTATTCTGAGATACAGAAGGACAGAGAAGGTCTTCTCCAGTTTTTTAGGCCCATACCTTTTGAAAAGATCAAAATTTTCTTCAAGGGGGATATGGTTCAAATTCAGTCAGTGTTAAGGGGGTCTGCCAAACTAACAACACTTTTGCTGCCTTAAGGATGTCGGGTGGGGAATAAATCACAACTGAAGTATGGCTGGTGTGAGATTGATTTTAATGCCAATATTAGTAATAGGTGTTTCCCCCCAGCAATTTGTATTATATAGAAGTGCTGTTTCTCCTACTACCAAATGCTTTCTGCTTTTGAAGTTCAGAACTGAAGTGGCTTGGGGCAAATTTCTAAGTCTGAGTGTCAAGCTGAAAATGGTCGAACAACATAGGAACTGCTTATCGGGTGTGTCAAATTAACTCACTTGGCTTTTAGATGTTCAGGTAACTTTCTTTCTGAGCCTACTTAATTAGGAATACTAGAAACTCCTCCTCTTTTCTTCTACACGAAACCACTGTTACATAGACAGTAGCGTCACATGAAAATTACCACTATTTTAAACTTTAGGTGGGAACATTAATTTGATTGCTATCCCATAGGAGTGATATTCTCTATATAGTTTAGAAAAGGGAAAAAATATAAGGAATTTGTCAGAACATTCCAGAGACTAGAAACATGCAGTGGACTTTTGGGTTTGGCATTTCAGTAATGCTAAACGGAAATTATTTCATTTATTATTGTTTGCTAAACCATATGTAGTTCACATTTTTTACTCTTATTTCAAATGTCTAAGGCGGTTCAGAGTGATAGAAGTTAAAATAGATTCATAACATCAAAAACACAACATCAAAACAACAAAGAACATAGACAGGAATTAAGACCACCCACAAGAAGGAACCAGAACAATAACAGTCAAGAATAAAACGTTTGTACAAACAACCGTAAATCATTTCACTGTCAGACATGAAACGGGCCCTTTTTTAAAGATCCAAGTGGATTACATGTGAAGATAACCTTCAGCATCCAGCCCCTTGGCCGAAAGAGTTTCTAAAAGTAATGACGAACACTTCGAAGATGTCATAAAAATACACTGAAGGTCATCCAGAAGTGTCTAAAGTCAGTGCAGTAGTTAAACTGCAGTGGGTTTTTTGGAAATTATGGCCCAACAATGTGTTTTTTCAAAGCCAGGCCTGCATAAAACGTGCTAAAGTAAGCCAGCAATTAAGCCACAAGTAAACACAGAAATAGATATGGTTGCTACAACAGCCCAAGCTCTCCAAAGATGTTCTGGAAACCAGGGCAGCTCAACTGTTCAGAAACAAGATGGTGCAAGGACTCTGCCAAACCGGAAATGGTGTTTTGCAAATGCAGCCTCAACTAAAATGGACCTTTATCTTGGGTGATTGGTGAAAAGTAGTTTTTTTTTTATTTCTTAGGAGTCACTGATCTCTTCTGCAACTCCTGCAGGATATAGACCAGGGGTATCCAACCTTGGCCACGGTAAGATGTGTGGCTTCAACTCCCAGGATTCCTCAGCCAGCGTTAAAGTTGCCACGGTCGGACATGCCTGATATAGACCGAGCCAACGACATGATTGCTCCATGTGAAGAAACCATTCTTCTGTTTCCAGCAGCAGGACAAACACTCTGTCTAACAACCTAGCCATTTTTATCAAAGACCTTCTTTATTCTAACATCTCAGATGTTTTGTTAGGAATTCCCTGTCCCCACCCCGCAGTACTATGGTGGAAGTCACTGGCCGGCTTTCATTGTCTCAGTCCCCTACGCCTCCCTGTACTGAGACTGTGAATTAAGAACTGAAGCAATGCACCAGTTTTTTCTGCGCTCTCTGCAGTGGCTTTGAATGCAGACTCAGCAGTCTCACCTCTGCTAAGCTGCGTGCTTTGAACAGCTGGGAGAAAGCTGCCTAGAGACTTGGTTAGTCACAGTTTGGCTTGGTGGAGACCAGGGAATGCCACTTACTCTTTCTCTCCTGATCTACTCTGCAGGAAAAATTAGTAAATCACTACCCTGGCCTCAACACAGATGCTTCTGTGCAGAGTGAGGCTTAGACCACGCGGGTCAGTTCTTGCAAAGCATTCTGTTTTGCGGGTTAACTGAAGTAGGTGATATCCAAAGGGGCTAGCTGAACAATTGAGTCTTGGTGCAGTCCAAGTAAGTTTGAAGCTTCCAAATGCGGGGAGCAAGGTGGACTGTTGTAAATTTCCAGTGACCTGATTTGCTTATCATAAATATCTTTACCCTTCAGGTAGCTTGGCCCTGTCCAGTATTTCAACCCTGACTGTTCATTGGAAGGACAGATCCTGAAGCTCAAATACTTTGGCCACCTACTGCGAAGAGAGGACTCCTTGATGCTGGGAAAAACTAAAGGCAAAAGCAGGAGGGAATGGCGGAGGATGAGATGGTTGGATAGCATCACCAGTGTGATGGGTGTGGGCTTGGGCAGACTCTGGGAGGAAGTGCAGGACAGGGAGGCCTGGCTTGCTGCAGTCCACGGGGTCTCAAAGAGTCAGACATGACTGAGTAACTGAACAACAGATCCAGTATTTGGGACAATTCCAAGAGATCCAACTTCACAACCTTGCACTATTGTTATGCTCCCTGCCTCTATATATAGTTACACCCATGTGCCTTTTACAGATATGCGGTGGTGATTAGGGCTGCATTGTGCTTGCCATGTGATCAGGAGGGGTGGACTCAGCTGCCTTAAAGAGTCACAGGTGTGTTCTTTGTTCATGCAAGGAAGTGTCATTTTGGAAATAAACCCGAGGCTCTGCACACACCAACAGAGATATTAGTTCAGCGATCAAATAGGTACAAAGAATGAGATGCAGTTTATGGAGAGTTTTGGGCTTGTTTCTGTGCACCAAACAGAAAAGTAAAACACTTTTACTGTTTTTTTAAACGTCTCCAGGAGACTTAGCACAAAATAATGACTTCATGATTTTCTGATATCTTAGCTAATTTAGATATTCCTGATGGCATTCTTCCAGCTGAAATAATTTTGTGATAGGTCACGATTCTTGTTATTGTTATATAAATGGAACATACAACTCAAGATCTCCAGTATAACTCTATTTCTGACTTTCTTTTCTTTTTTAACGTGAGATAAAACTGAACTGTCTTATCTTGAAGTCTGAAGATAAGACTTATTCTAAATACTTGAAATTCACAATAAGAACATTTCTTGTCTTTTGCCTTTCTTGGGTTAAACCTCAGTTAATACATATCTGGCTGATCTTGGATTTTGTTTCAAAGTCTCAAAGGATGGAGTAACATCTGCTGACAGTTGACACCAAGTGAAATTGCTTCATGATCTTCCATACCAGTTTGTTTCATGAAGGTATTAAAACATAAGCAGAAGCTATATCCCCTTCCCAAAGCACCTTTTTAAATTTACTGTAGATTATTTTTGGAAATACAAGCCTAGCCAAAATTCATCCCAGTTACATGAAGATACAGGAAGAACTCTAAAGGATTCAGCCCATGCTACTCCTATGGAGTTTTTCCATAAATACCATTTAACATCATCTCAGTCTCAAATTACTTTAAAAGGATAGGTGATTAGTATCTTCCTGAAGATACTGAAGTATCTTCCTGAAGTAATGGATTTTCAATCAACTACTCAAACACCTTGCCCCAAGTGATTTTTAACTTGCCCCAATATTTTTTTTATCTTATATAATGTTGAGAGAGCCCTTGAATAAAAGTTTTAGCATTTCTTTAAATTAACTGGTTCTAGCTCCTCTCTATCAAAAGTTAAAAAAAGAAAAATTTGTCAGCTGCTCAGCTAAGCCTCCTCCAGTTTCTTTCTTCACCAGGAAGGGCAGGGTAGCATGCACAGATTATTTTCAGATGTCTGGATTCTGTCTACATCCTCTGAGTTATTTGAAACAACAAAACAAATATCTCCCCAAAGTATATCAAGCAAGTCTGTAATCAAGGTGAAAAAAAAGTTAAAAGGAATTTTATTTATTTATGGCATTTTATGTTGTTCTGTAATCATATTTTTAAAGTGGCTTACAAGAAGAATGAAAACATTTTCTTTACCTGCAGTTTCTTGCTGCTTTGTCACACTGAATGGCTGCCTTTGCCTCCACTGATGTGCAAAGAAGCTAATCCAGGTCTACATTCATCAAACAATGACCAATGAGTCTAAATGTGTCTGTGTAAAGCTTCCTTCAGAAAATACTACTCATCAAAGGGCAGATCTAAAAATATGGAATCAACAGCTTATGTAAAGTTACATTTCCTCAGTATCTCAACAAAGTTTAAAAAACAGGCATCTGGACTGGATTTTTCTCAAGTCGAAGACGTTTCGCCTTTAATCCAAAA
>JANHZU010000512.1:154143-168869 GCA_032468055.1 Acrochordus granulatus
GTAACTCTTCCGTGAACCACGGAGAGTGCCGAGAGCGCTGGATGGAGAGAGGCCGCATAAATTAGTATAACTTGTGGGTGTAAAATCTGTTAATTTGACAAAGATTAACAGAAGCTGCTTCGTTTAGGTCAGGGGTGCTGGCTGAGGAATTCTGGGAGTCTAAGTCCACACGTCTTAAAGTTGCCAAGGTTGGACACCCCTTTGCAGATCATCGATCGCAATCACAAACTTTTCCAGAGACCGCAACAGCTGTAGAGAGCAGGAGGTCGGAGAACGGCGCGCATCTATTAGGCAGTTATTGCAAGAGAAATCTGGATTGCTGAAAATTACAAAATGGTAGTTACCAAATTAAACATTTATAATTAGTTCTGGATTCATTAGCTGCCCCTGAAACTCCTGGACTGTTGTCAATATTGATTTGTGTTTTGGATTACAATAATTCTCTAGTATCTTTTTATACACCGAAGATACTAGAGAATTATTGTCTTCACTTTTTCCTTTTGATTAAAGCATAAAAAAATCCATGAGTTGATTATATTTATGCTTGCTATTTTGTTTTGTAACCCTAATATTGTATTCATTGTTCCTAATTCTAATCTATTGCCCATGAAAAATATCTAATATTTTAAAAGTGCAAATAGATTATTTATCTCTTTCCCATATTTAACAACAGAAAATAAATTCAAAGTTTAAATGTGAAATCTTATGGTTTAAATGATGTTTTACCTTATTAAATTAAATTTGACATAAATATTTGCTTTTATGATCATTTTTTTTCTACTAACCTGGTCTAACTACCCTATCTTGGTCTCTTGAGCATATATTTTGTCTCCCATGTGTACAACATGATCTATTTCATTTTCATTATTAATAAGCAGAAGATACATTGTATTATAATTTTAGCATATTCCATAGTGTATATCTATTTGTAGATGTAAAAATGTGCAAACAAAAGTCTCTTTTTGTAACTGTTGGAGAATCAGTGGCCTTCTGATTAATTTAATAATGTGATTATGTTCTTTTCTGAAGCAGAAAAGTCCTTAAACTATTTTCAGAATGATTTCTGAAATAATTTGGTCATTTATTTTGCCAAGGGGCAAAATTTCAGTAAAAAAAGGCACAGAATCCTTTTAGGTATATGTGTTCTTGCACAAATAATCAGTTTTGGGAAACTTAAAAATGAAGACTTGGAGATTATGTGTTCAGGTCAAAATGTCGTATCTGATTCTCAGTTGTGCAAATGTGTATACATCATGTGAGCAATTCCTAATGATTATGGAATGAGGAAGTCTAAATTTTTTAGACAAAACTGATATCAGTACAATGTCTACCTTTTATTTCTTAAATACATTTCAAAAAACAAAATAAATATTTTGTTTTTATTTTTAAAAGCTGAATATTGTTTTTTCTGTTTTCCCTTGAACAACAGTCTCTGGGTTGTGAGTTAGGGTGGTATAGTTAAGTGTGTTTGTGAAAAACCTTTTGCCAAAAGATTTAAACTGTTTCGCTCCCCTTGTAAATCATCAGGGCTGTCCTAGAAAACATTAGTAAACCAGTGTTAGTGGGCTGTAAACCATCAAAGAAAAGAAATAAATCTAGAAGGGTTGAGGCGGCATTGCAAGGTCGCTCTGGGGAAAACTGAAGCACACCTACACCTAAACAGTTGTGCAATATGTGCGACCCAGTCATAGCTCATAATATTTCGTTTTGCATTAGCAAAGGGCAGACAGAATAGCACCAAATGGCTTTATGGGAAGCAGTGAATTGTTCTTAAAAGCTTGGCTGCCAAGGGAAATATCACAACTGCCTTGGAATAATACAAATCAGAATTAAGGCAATTTGCGCCCCTTGGATTCATCACTAAGATGAGATGGATAGACAGACAGACAGAGCGAGCCTTCAAGTCAGTTTTTTTTACTCCTGTCTGTCTGTCTGTTGCCTTCAGTGAGTTTTTGACTCCTGGCACCCCTGCAGTTTTCATGGAAAGGTTTTTAAGAAGTGGCTAGCCATTGCCTGCTTCCTAGGGCGGAGCCATTGTGACTAGCCCAACATCACCCAGCTGGCATTAGACTAGGTATTAAGTTTTAGTCCAACAATTTCTTCATGAGTCTTGTGAAAGTCTTGATACCCATAAAATACTCTACAAACCAGCACTTAAATGTGAACAAAATATTGTTCGAAAATGAACAACCAATTGCACTGTGGAATTCCGGGGTTCAGTTTCGATAGCCAGTTCCTAGAATTTCATGACATTTCTGAACATCTAGTTAGCTACTGGAATAGCTGCTGCTGTTTGGGTAGAAAGAAAATATACATGCAGACTAGAAGGTACAAGCCCGGCATATTTGGAAGGTGTCAGGTTTGGAAAAGAAGCCACTGTTTATGTCATAAATGGAATAAGAACCTAGGAAGGAGTACCAGATCTGCAGTGGGAATGCTTACGAGCAAACATCAAAGCAGAGATTAGCTAAGCTTTCCGTGGAGTTTGGAGATAGGAAGCTGGACTCCAAGAGCCTCCCCCTTCAGCAAGGGTCAGCCGCACTAAAATATGGAATGAAATAAGTATACCCCAGTAGGGTGCCATGGCTACGATTAAAAATTAGATTATAAGTCTAGAAAAGCCTCATGGGAGAAAAACATCTTTCTTGGTGCTTTTCAGGACTGTGTCTTGGGAAAAAAAATTCCTTGCATCTTAAAAGTTAGCTGAGTACACGCTAATGTGAGCTTGGGGCATTTAAGAACATTCAGTCTGCTTTCTATCGCTGCCTATCCTTCGGCCGGCCAGCCCCGGTTTATATTAAAAATTATTTAGTAATTTCATTGCTTAAGTTTAAACGTGTATTCTAGTGGCTGTACTGGTGTTTCGACCTTGCTTTTCCTTTAATGTTGCAAAGATTTTCTTTTTCTTCTATTGTTTCGTGCATTTTTGTAGTTATGGGAGGAGATTACTACCAGTAGTAATTTTTTTTGTGTACTTTTAAAATAAAACTGAGATAATGAAAGAATGCCAAATAGACAATTATGAAACATGAAGTCCAGTACTATATTTAGTCTTTTTTAACCCAAAGAGACCAGTATTCTTAGTGGGACCTAAACCAACAGGATAGCATTGAATATTAATCCACTTCACGACCACTGCTGATTGGCTTAAATCTATCCTCCCTGCTTGTCATTGACTTTTGCTGCAAATATTGTTTAAGTGCTTTGGAAAATGGCCAGGACTTCTTTGGGACCGAAACCGTTTGATCTTGTTACAGGTGCATGCTATATGAATAGGGCCAACTGGTATATCTGACTGGGATGTAGGGATTTAAGCTGTAGATGCATGATCCCAAGAAGTAAAAATGGTGCTGCATTAGAGGTCATACTTGAGATATTAATACTTTCTTCCTTGTATCTGCTATCCTTAACCTATGCAAGGAAGTAATTTCCCCACAAATGATGATTTGCAATGTGGAGAATCCTTCATTCAGTGATGAAAATAGAAGGAGCTGTAAGATTGGGTTCAAAAATCAAGTGACTTCAAAATCTGCAGCTAGAAAGATGACTTTAAGCTTAGCCTCAAAATTAAAATCTCGTCTTTTTTGGCTGTAGTATTTCAATTATTGGCAGTTTTTTAAACAACCTGTAGAGGGCAGCAAAGAGCTTTCGTTCAAATTAGAAGACTAAAATCCAATTTTAGCTGCATTTTTTTGCCTTGTTTATTGGAAAATCGATGTGTTGTGAATGACATAAAACTTTTACAGTTAACAGTTAGACACTCAAGAAATATTATCACAGCTGGAATCAACCATTATCTGGGCAAAGAAGTTTAGCAGATCAGTGTAAAGATGTGTGGGATATGACGAATCATATGGAGGCCCTGACCCCAATGTTTCTGAGCAATTTATTAGAGTTTTAAGGGACTCTTAAGAGACCCACTGATAGGTCACCTGGCAGTTCAAGTGAGAGCCCCAGGTGTTACACTGGCGTTGAAAAACAAAAATCGGTATAGATTTTAACATGGATAGATCATTGCATTAGTCTATTATTTGAATTAAGACACCATTTTTAGAAAGGATAAAGGAGCATAGCCTTTTTGTGATGATTTTACAGTATTTCTAACAGTACATTACAGCTCTGTATAGATGATGTGCAATTTTAGAGTTGGGTTTTTTTAAAGAAATTAATTTAGTTTTCAACAAAAGGCAGTGGCTGAGTTAAATAAATCCCACTGCAGGGACTTGTGAGAATTTGATGTTAATATTTAATAAACCCATTGTGTTACAGAATTAATAAAAAGTTTGCCTACTGCAAAAAGAAAAGCTTTGGCAATTTTATATGTTCTTTGTCTTTCCCAGTACTCAGACAGAATAAATAACACGGAGCGGTGAAGTACAGCGGGACGCTTGGGAGGAAAGTACATTTAATGCATTAAGTGAGCAGACTGCATTTGACCAAGCTGACACACAGCTCTTGTTCTGGTATTTGTTTTAAGGCCAAAACAAAGCTAGGGTGAAATTTTGTTTCTAATGGCTCAACTGTACCTCTCATATCCCCAATATTTTACCCACGTGCTTCTGATACGAGTGCTGCGATGACTTCTGGTTTTGTTAAACCTTGATTTACTTGTTCCCCAGCTGGTCAAAGCAGGCCTATGCGATTCGGGTGGTGAGCGTTAAGAGCTGGTTTCCAGCCCACGTAATGCCGTGCGCTTGCCCCAGGAACGGCTGTCTATGCAGCAGTACACGCCTTTCATCCTCCCCAGGGTGGCCAACCACCTCTGCGCTCAAGCCAAGCAACATCAGGGGGCTTCGGAATGCAGCGGGAGGGCGGCAGACCCTGCCTGGCTTGCCGAAGGGGGAAAGCCACGCCAACCTTTTGGTTAATGCCAAGAAATCTCCAAGGAATACCCACGGACTTGCTAGATGGCAGGTTTCACCCCAGGACGAGTTTGCTTTCCTCGCCTGCCAGGTTCGTCCTATCTGACTTTGGTGTACACAATTTAAACTGGTTGTTACTGGAAACACGAGAGTTGTTTCACGGTGAGATGCTGCTCCAGCAATAGCTGTATTTAAAGATGAATTCCTGCAGAGTGGTTCTGAGGAAAAAACTTAATAATCCCAAGCATTTCCACTCAACTTCTCTCACCTGAGAGGAGACCAAACAAAAGAGTTATGAGTGTGACACCCTGTACTGCAGTATTCTTACCGTGTAAATTTAGAAATGCTGCTCAAGTTCTGAGTGTCTGTTGTAAGCTGATTCACTGGATAAGGACAATCAAAATAAAACTTGGCCAAGTAAGGCAGAAGTATTCTGGTTAATTCAAAAGTTGACCAGGGTGTCTACTGAGTTGATCAAATCCACTTTATGGTACAAGCACCAAGAGTAAGAGTGTAATTCTGTTGTGTGTAATTGCATTGATTGGTACTCCAGAATTAGGAATGGAATTATGTTCAGTAGGATGACATTCCCGAGTAAAGTCAGGTTTCTACCTAAATTTGGGTTTCCTTGAATATTGCTACCTAAATTTTGGCAATGAGATTTTTGTAATTAAAGCTTATCTCCTTGACTTGTCATTGTGAGAAATATATTTGTCAAAAATACAAATCATGATTGTTTAGTTACTTTAATTACTATATGAATCCAAAGTCTGGTGGTCGACAACGTATTTTTTTCAATTTAGACTAGCTTTTCGAATTACAGAATACAGATACTTACTTTATTGGCCAAGTGTGATTAGACACACATGGTATATTACTTACTTACATTCCTATTTCTTATTATAATTGATTAAGTTTACTTGATGAACATTGTTAATTGGTATGAATGGGAATTTAAGTGTAGAATACAAATAATTAATTAGTAACTCAATGAAGTTTCTGATTTCAGAAATTGTACTTGTTGATGCCTATACTTAAAATGAGGAAAGCCTGCCAGTTTTTAGGATTTCTTAGAAGCATTTTAATGTCTGCTGTTGGAAACAGAATGGTGGGAACTACAAAAAACATTGTTCTGATCCAATAGGCAGTTCAAATATTGTCAGATTAAACTCCTGTGATTTATGACTGTTGATAATTAAGGTTCATGGGGCTGGAATGCACCAATATCTGAAGGTCCACAGGCTCAATGCCTGGCCTTAGAGCAAAATTGCAATAATATCTTGAGGTCCTCGACTACTGTGCCATGTCAGTAGTCATTAAGACTAATTAAGTAGATATTGTGTCATTAAGACTAATTAAAGTGATGGAGCTGAAAATAAGGTGTAACCCATGCAAACTTTATTTTTTTGTTGGTGTAGAAGAGAGCAGTTGCGTCAGGCCATGAATGCGTTCGATTAAAGGAAATGTGTAATTTTGTAAAGACTTTCCCCAGAAATAAATAAATATCAGTGAAGGTAAAGTTTTCCCCTTTCAGTCATGTCCAACTCTAGGGGGTGATGCTCATCTCCGATTCACAGACAAAGAGCCAGTGTTCTCCAAAGACCCTTCCATGGTCATGTGGTTGGCATGACTATATGCTGAGGCGCATGGAATGCTGTTACCTTCCCACCAAAGTAGGTGCTACCTATTTATCCGCTTGCATTTTTACATGCTTTCGAACTGCTAGGTTGGCAGGAGCTGAGGCAAGTAATGGGAGCTCACCCCGTTACGTGGCGGTGCCTGGGTCTGGAACAGCCAGGCTGCTGACCTTCCAGCTGACAAGTCCAGCATGTTAACCGATAGGCCACCATGCCCCATCTATATATATATTATACACACACACACACATACACACACAAATTCTCAGCCATTAAAAAATTGACAGTTTCAGCTGCTTATGAAAAAAAGTTCAAAACAAAAATACAGTACTTTGCTTCACAGTCTCTTAAATAAAAGAACCCTGAAAGAGATTTTTCTGTGTTCATGAATAGAATAACCATCTGTTCACTGCTGACTTGCCTGCCTGCCTGTCTGTTGTATCTAACCTTAAAATATGGGAATCTCCACGTTTTTTCTGCTCATACTGCATGCCTTTTTTTTAAAAAAAAAACATGTCTTCTGTTAGTGTTTCATTGTGGCAGACACTCGAGATGTCAAGCTATTGTTCATTATATGCAGGATCAAATGCAAATCCACTTGGCTCAAATGAAATGCTGTTTTTTGTTGGACACGTAATTGACTTTTGCATCAAATGTGAGAAGGAAAGAGTGAATTAAAGACTATTTAAGAGTGGCAAGTAGTTTAATAATTATTGGTATCTATTAACAGCTATAATCATTTGCATTATATTACATTGTAATTGTAATTCCTTCATTTGTTTCCTCATCTATTGCAAGTGGATTTGCTATTTGATCAGTTAAATATTTTCATCTCTTACCGCCATTTTTCCTTCTTTTTTACCTTGCCATTATCAATACAATATTCAACCTGTGTTTTGAAGCTCTTAATTAATGTTGATGTATTTTATGCATCCTTATCATTTTAAGCAAATAGAAATCATCTTAGTTGTGCTAATATTTATGTGAAATATTCCCATAGAGAGGAAAAATTAAGAGGCCAATTTTGTTGCAAAAGACAGTTTTACAAAATAAAGCTATAGGTTAGTACAAATGGGTAAACCTGTAGTAGCTACTAATGCTCAGCTCAAAATATGAACAAAAAGGGTCATATTGGCACTGTTTAAAAAAGAAATTATTGCAAAAATCAGGTTTTTATTATTTCCAATTTAATATGTTTGCTTGGCTTTTGATACAAGTCTTTCATGGTCTCTATTTGATGACTGCCAAAGTCTTTTCCTTGTTTTGCTCAGCAAGGGCTTAAAGGATTGACGCTGATGGTATAATGTTAAATACAATTAATTTCTATGTTAAAAGTTTGGAAATTGGTATAATTTTTTTTGGAAACAGCAAATATTAGACAAACTAGAAACACTGGGATTTTCAGTTTGAGATATTGATGGTTCTGTCCATGAACAGGCTATAATAGTTCCCAGTCAAAGGATTCTCAACTAAGTGGTCACCCAGAGTACAATTGCATCGTATCAAGTTTTGTTTTAATTCAGTATTGTTTCTTGACAACTTAGAAATAATAAAAATTATAAAATATTCTTAGGCTTTTATATTATCTTACTAACAGAAGTGCTTGAAGGTAAATTTTGGAAATCCCTTGTGCTTTTCATTGGATGTCATGGAACATGTGGATGATCTTGGGGGCTGAGGGGAAGAGATGCCACCTAGGAAACAAGCAGAGAAGAGAGGCAGGAGCCCACAATGGCCAACAGGCAGAGGAAGAACCTTGGGAAGGATTTGCCCTAATGGATCAGGTGATTAAAAGGAGCAGTGGGAGGTTTGTCCCTTCAGGCTTGCAAGATTCTGTTAAGGTACTGTATGTAGCCTTACAATAAAGTAGATTTAGCTCCTCTAGTCCTGTTTCCTGTCTGGTTTGCCTGGGAGGGCTGACATCAATCTTGCAAGTTATTTGAGGTATTTGTAATTAGCTCTGCTGAAACTGTTTTGTCCCATTCCCAAATGGACAGAAGAATTTCATGCACAGCTTCTTTTGATGGAGAAAGATGCTATAGTAACTCTTGCCATTGATAGCTTTGAAATTTATCCTCCAAAGTTCTCCTTTGCTGATTGCAAAATAGATTAAGCAGGATAACAATCCTGTGTACTGCATATCTGTTTTACTAGATTTGGGGTGGGTGGGTTGTGATTTGTAATAAAGATATTTCCAAAGATCCCTCAGTTCTTTGGAGAAGCATTATTCATGGAAGCCAATCTTAGTGGGAATTAATCATGAACTGTAATGGATTGTGGAGTCCTAGGTGCTGCAGACATTTCATTACCAGGTCAGTGATGATGTTACCTAGTTTGGTAATGAAACATCTGCAGAAAAACAATAACTCAGAGAGCACCTCGGACTCCAGAATAACAATAGATCTGGAGGAGGATGTTAGTAGAAGCTTGCCTGATATGTGGAGTTGTCTGTATTAAAAAAGAAAATGCACAAGGAGCTTTAGTTGCTAACGGGGAAAGTTTTTATTATTTTAGATTCTATGCTGTTTCCTGAGAGCATTTAAATAAAAACTGAGGAGTGAGATTGTTATTAATCTTACTTTACTATAAATAATACTGATAATTCTTTTATGTGAATACCAGCAACATAGTAAGTCAGTTACACCTCTGAAAGTTGCATTAACTTTTAAAAAGTGATGATTCATTTTGTATTCCAAGAAATATTATTTTATGCATTTTATGTTCTAAATCTGAAAAGTGCCTAATCAATTGCTTTTGCTGCATTTTGGTAATGCACAGGTAAATGCTGCAGTAAAAAAATATTCACACATGAAAAAAGTTATTTATTTCATTGGGAAGTTGTCACCTTTTACCTCTTGTGTGATGATAAAAAAGATTTGTGATGCATTTAGTCCTCATTTTTTTTCCTTTAATGCAATATCCAACATCTGTGAGCTCAGCAACAACATCTACAAGTAAAATACTGACCTGGGAGTTAAATATGTTTTCTCAGAAATGGGAAGAAGAAAGTAAGTGTTGACTCTGCTTCTTTATGGTGCCTTCTGGAGTTTTTTTTTCACCCCTGCAAAGCTCAGTGAGGGTAGGTCTCTGGTTTCATCTATTTTGACCCATTTTAATGATTTCAGCCTTCTTCATAAGGATTTAGGAATAATGGCTTGCACATTATGTGGAAAATGAATCAAATTTCCAATAAAATTGTATTCAAGTTGGGAGGAATGCTATCGCTGTGTAAGCTTCATTTGCCTTCATTCCTCCACATTATGTAGTATGATAGTCTAAGACAGGGATGTCTTAGACTAAACAGTCTTAAAGAAAAAGACTTAAACAGGGATGTCCAACCTTGTGTGAATTCTGGGAGCTGCCATCTCAAAGCTGCCAAGGTTGGACACCCCTGGTCTAAGGCGAGCCTTACTGTAGATCTGCTAGTGTGGTCTATGGATTAAGTTCCGTGGACAAGTGTAATGAAGAATGTTAAACTGATGGAGGTTCAACAATGTCTCCAGTTTCTGGAGTTTTGTCAAAACAACAAACTGTGTATCTTGATGTCACAGGGGAAGTTCTGCCTGATGTGCAGGTACATGATGTCAGAATGCCTATCCAAAAGAGTAGAATTTGCATGGTGCGCATGTTGTGTGATATGGCAGTACATGTTTCATTATTTGCCCATATCTCCAAGATGCCCAAGTTCAGGGTACGGTGACTATAAGGGATTTAATATGCATTTTTCTTTAAAATTTCACAGTGTCTTCAAATTTCCAGTGAAAAAATAGGTCTTTGCAATGAAGTGGGATCAAGTGTCTTTTGATACCATCATTCTTAGCCATGTCTTTATAGAGCATTGTTCAATGAATCCTCCTGAAACTGTGGAGAACTGCTGAATGATGCTTTAAGTTGCCCTCTATAAAGCAATGTTAGCTTTTAAATGGTTACTCAGATTATTTTTTGACAGTTTTCTTTCTGATGAAGAACACTATGCAGCACTCATATCAGCAAAATTCCTCAATTTAGGTTACATAGAGCTGCAGTTTCCTAAATATTCACATTTTTGAAAAATACACTATTTTTTATTAAACCAGACATTAATATTTGATTTTACTGCCAGGTTGATGTATAATATTTCTTGAAGATTATATCTAGAAGCCTATTCCATTAAGAATACCCAAAATATTCTTTCTTTTTTTCCTTCTGAGTTTTCAAATAAAATGTTCTTTTTCCATTTTTCTGGTTCACTTTTCTTTCAGTTCTTTCCATCCTTCTTTTGACTAATAGTGACATCTTGCTTGCTTGTTCACAGATTTTCTTACTCCTTGCCTGGCAGATGAATGCTCATAGTGGAGCAACCAAACTTAATCCCTGCATTTTAGCCATCAATTTGATCCCTCCTTTGGGTTGCCTGTTAGCCCCACTAGGTAAAGCCAACCAGGAATCAACTCCACAAGAAGGCTAAGACTACCTTCTGATTGTTTGGGACTTTGGACATTGGGCTTATTTTGGACTTTGAAGCATCTTTCTTGTTCTCTATATTACCTCAGTCTCCTGGCTTGTGTTCTTTGGCCAAGCTTTACATTCCCAGTGCCTCTGCATGAAATAGTCTGAAATTCTAAGGGAGAAGTTTCCAAAAGGGGATGAATGTGAAACAAAATCATGCAACTTGAATTTGCTAGCAATTGTAGTTTTTCCACACAGATGCCCCTGGGAAGGACCTGATAAAAGCCACATCCGGACCCTCCAACAATTTCCTAGAGTATTCCTATAGGGTATCCTCTATGTCTTTTCCATGTAGGGTATCCCTATATAAAATTAATTACAGTAATCTAATCAGGAGGTCATCATTCCATGGATAACAGTGGCCAGGTCAGAGCTTTCTCAAGAAGAGACCTAATTGATCCATGGGTCATGGTTGGAAATAGGTTGCCACCACATTGACCTGAATTTAGAATGTTTCAAATCTAGAATTTTAAGCTGAGTCCTTAAGGAGGACCCTTCTCATAACAATTGTTGAAATAAGGACAAGAATTAGGAGCCTGTGATGACAGAGACATGTAACCCAGATGTGGTTGTGGAGATTGGAGCAGTTCAAGAAATATAGGAAGGAACCAAGGATTTCCCTTGCCTAAACTCAGTCTACAAGATTTTAATCAACATTTTTTAATCAGAAAAATTAATGCCATCAGAATAACAAATTAATTCTGCTTTCAAACATAGGGAAAAACGTTCTTGGTATTCAGGTTTTGCAATTAGTTATTAAAGCTCTTGTCTTAATTATTTTTTTATTATTGTTTTAATTATTTTTAAGACAGTGGAAGAGAAGCTGTGTATTTGTTGGGATTTCACTGTTAATTATGTCTTTCAGAGTTCATGACTTTCTACCCAGAATAAATTGGATCAGGTTTTGGAACAGCATCAATGCAGTTTCTAGGCTTCAATAAACACTTTTAGTTGCTTACTTTCCTGTTTTTGCAAACATATTATATCTTTCTGTTTTATCTCTTTCTCTCCCAGGATTGGCCTCAATTAGAATTAGGTATTTTAAAGTTAAATTGGAGGAAAAAATATGATCTAAAATATAAACCAGAAGCTGTATGAAAATGCAGCAAACCAAAGGAAGGAAGGTTTTATAGATGGTGCTTCATGATACTAAGAAAGGATTTAGAACATATGAAAAAAATGCTTTAATGCTACAAAGAAAATGAATCAGTGGCTGAGTATATATAAAATGTCAAGGAAAGAAGAATGCATTCACTTCAAAGAAGGCCCTAATTATTCCTCACCAAAAAAATGTTTATCATGATACTCTTCAATTTGTGGTTAGCTGCAACATGCCATGAATTCTTAAAGTTTACCTCTTGGAAAAATTTATTATAAACAGCCACAAAGCAATGTGAACATGCCAGTTGGAAAACAGATGTGTTTGGCAAGCTGATGTATGCACATAATATTGAAAAAATATTCTCTTGAAAACTATTGATCAAGCAGATGTGTTCGATGGTACCACAAGTTCGTTCTTATGAAGGTGATGATTTTGTGAATGGCACTATGCATTTGTGAAGCTTTTCCTTTCATTTACTTTCTCTTTCATTTTTCAGGTTTCTCTTAGTTTGTTAAAGCAGCATCTTATTTAGATTGTGGGATATTTAAACTGTTACTCGGAGAAAAGGGGGAAAAGGAGCTATGTTTCCAAACTTCATTTTATTCTTTATTCATTTTTGCCTCAAAACCCTGTTGAACCAAAAAAAAAATAGAAGTGATTTTTGAATCAGTTTCATGCATGCTTTGTTGTACCTGCAACAATGTCAATATTGGGATTACATGTACGTGCATACCCATGTACCTATTGCGCTGTTCTCTTTAGGGATAAGCAAGTTTAATGAAAATGCAGAAGAAACAAAGCAAAAATTAAAGGCATGAGATCAAAATAAAAAGGGAATGTAGCTTAAATTAATATATACCTACATCATTCAAAATATACCTCCATAATCTCCTTTCATGCAGCATTTATTATGTTCAAACATCAGTTCGTAACTGCACTATATTTAATGTCTTGCCTCTATCTCTGAAGGTTTTGTCAACTTGAGCCAACCAAAATGTTCAGTCTTTTTCTTTTTAGTCCATTGATTGATACCAGACCACATCAATGTATTTCTTGAGGAGTGATCACTCATGTATTGGCTGCATTTTTGATCCTTTCTCTTCTTGTTTTACTACAAATGTGTCTCAGGTAAATGATTCCTACTGCATTCAGTTTTTGCGTAACTCGCTTCCAAATTACAAATCCAGCAGACGCATGCTCTTCAACACAGCTGTTTGCATATCTTCACAAGCATTCATTCTGACCTGAACTGAGGCTCTGGAAAAATTATGCATCTTTCTCTTTTATGCTTGAGTCTTGAAGTTCCTCACTCCTCATCGCTATAATTTATCTGGCGTGGGGAGCCCTATTAATGTAAATGGCAGCTTGGCTGCTGGTGCATCTTTTCCATGCACGGTGGCACCATTTAATCACCCGCTCCCTGCCACCCTCTAATGGCAAAGCAAATAAACTGACTCTAAAAATAGTATCCTCTTATTTTGCCCTGAAGGCACTGTTTGATGCACTGCCCCGTCTTCTCCCTTCCCTTCTCGCTAGAAGACAGTATCTTTACAGCTTTGAATTACAAGGGAAAAAAGATATCGGATTTCCCAGCAATTGTATTTATGATACTGTAATTTGATTTACGTAGCTGTGTCATTTTTGCACTTGAAGCAAAATAGCGTAAATTTTAAGGTGGTCTATAATAGAAACCTTGCAGCTTCAGCAACTTTCTTCCTATATGGCTTTATTTTTAAATTTTTATTTTTAAATAAGAAAACAAAACTAGCAAACAAAAAACATCTGCACTAGTTACTTGCTCCCAATCACAACTGCAGGATTGTAAGTCACCGGCAACAACATGTTATGTTTGCGATCATTTCCTTCTGTTCTCTTTATTTTTCTTTCTAATTTGTTTTTTTTGTGTAGAGTGTTTAACTTCTTCTTTGTGTTCTTTAGCAAGCTCTGTTCACCCTGCTAAAAATAATAATCCAAAGAATTGACACAAACATCCTAATCACAAGACTGATTGCAAACATACAAATTAATTTTCGCTACTCCTATGTTGCTAATAGAAGCAGACTAGGCAAACACTAAGTGCTTCAGAAAATTCTGGCTTTACGTGTTTCCATTTGTTGTTGAGGAAAACTACATTATATTGCTTCTTCATACAAAACAAGCTTGCAAACAGGTAACTCATTTGAAAGGCTTAACGGATAGACGCTTTTAAACCTGGAATTGTTACTGTTGTTGTGGTGTCACAACTCTCTGCATAGTGGTGTCCAACTCTTCGCGACCTCATGGACTGCAACATGCCAGGCTTCCCTGTCTTGCACTGCCTCCCCAAGTCTGCCAAGCCCACACCCATCACTATGACATCCAACCACCTCATCCTCTGCCGTCTGCTTCTACTTTTGCCTTCCATCTTTCCCAGCATCATGGTCTTCTCCAATGAGTCCTCTCTTTGCATTATGTAACCAAAATGTTTGAGCTTCAGCTCAGGATCTGTCCTTCCAATGAGCAATCAGGGTTGATTTCCTGTAGAATTGACTGGTTTGATGTCCTTGCTGTCCAAAGGACCCTCAGTAGTCTTCTCCAGCACCACAATTCAAAGGCATCAGTTCTTCGATGCTCAGCCTTCCTTATGGTCCAGCTCTC
>JANHZU010000512.1:228427-239741 GCA_032468055.1 Acrochordus granulatus
TGCCGGCCACATGACCACGGAGCCGTCCCAGGACGAACACTGGCTCTTCAGCTTGGAAACGGGGATGAGCACCGCACTCTAGAGTCGGTCACGACTGGCAGGGTCTCCTTTACCTTTAAGCTGCTAATTGAGTTTAACCCTAGTCCTGACTTAAATAGCGAGCAGGCAATATATACATTTGATTAATAAATAAAATTAATAAAAATAAAATTGACCATAACAAAGAGGAATTTTCCCCGACTCTCAGTGACTATCTTAAAGAATCACATTTCCCCATCCTCCCTTGAAAAATACACTCATGGCAATGCCTTATGTCTCTCTTTCTGATCCTATCTAACAGACTGTGGGTCTGTTCTCTTGCTTCTTCTTGTCCTCTGCATCCTCCAACCCACAAGACTCCCAACTATGAATATGTGACTAGTGAAGCTTCATGGTTCTCAATGGCTGAGCTGTTCAGCAACGCCCTTGATCCTGTCTACAAAGCTTCAAGCTCTCTTCTTTACTTCTTGATCATGAGTAATCTTTCTGCCAGCAAATGCAGTTTTTCCTTTCTTTTTTCCTTCGCTCTCCCATCTTCCTTTCAGCACCCAAAGTCGGTGTTCTCTCAAGCCAACCCTTTGCCTTGTCCCCCAGTGGGCTTCCTTATCTTACATCCTGTCTCATTCTGGTACAGGGCTTTTGGAGGGGCTGGGGCTAGTTTGGAACCAACAGGTCTAAGCAAAGCTTTGCCATTTTCAAAAATAATAATCCATACTTGAAAGAATCTTTCCTAGGCACATATAATAGAATCTAGTTGGGTTGCCTTTCATCTTATTGATTAATATTCCATTTTAGATTGGTCATATTTTGCATGTCTCTCTGCTTCAATTTTTCGGATATACTCCTATCATGGTTTTGCTGGTTCTTTTTTTTTTAATTTCACTTCAGAAAATCAGATTCTTACCGAACAACTGAATGGGAGCAAAATAAATGAGTTGGAAGGAATAGAATGGTTTTCCTCCATTCCAAGTTAAATGTGAAAATAATCTCCTCTTTTCTGTTAAATTTAGCATCTAAGGGAAGTTGTGATACCTCTTTGTTCCCTTCTATATATGAAAAATCTGATTTTAGAGAATCTGGATCACAGCCAATCCTAAGCACTTCACTAAACTGGATATTGGAGTGGGTCTTGAATTACTGACTTGGCTGATTTATTTAATATTTTACCATTTAGTGTATGCCCATCAATCCACAAGGCTTAATGTGATTTGTAACAACAACAGCAAAGCCTCCAATGCATCTTAAAATAAAAATTCTTATCACCAACAAGACAAAGCAATAGCTAGAGGTGATTACACTAGGAATTTGTACTTGCAAGGTACAACAAGAGAAGATGTACTATTTTACAGCAAAGTTCTTTTTGGATTCTGCTTAAATAAGCAAAATGACTGCTAATGTTCTTGATTCAAGATGCACTGTGCTCATCTCAGTTCATATGGGCATCTGCAGGGGGTCATCAAACAAAGAGGGAGATCTCCATACTTGATGTGTTTATTATTTCTCTGCCTCTCCATTCCAAATGGTAACAGAACAATAAAAAAAATGTAGATTATAATGGAACACTCCAAGACCCCAAACATAACATCTTCAGATGTTTTCTCCCAGAGCCAAAGGTTCACCTTTCCTACTTGTGTAACTATATCAAAGTAATCTTTGAGGTCTGGCTTTTGCCTGCTTTTTGAAAAAAAATTAGGCTGTTATCTTTTGTTTAATTACAGTAATAGAACAACATATTTTTTATTTTGTTTTTCAGTTTTGACTTAATCAGTATTCATTCTTTAATTAAATCATCAGATTTAGGATGCCCAACTCCTGCAATTATAGTCCATAGCCAAAGTATTTATTTATCCCACCTTTATTACTTGTAAATAAGTCAAGGTTGCAAACATACCTAATATGCTGTTTTTCCCACAATGACAACCCAGTGAGGTGAGTTGGGCTCAAAGTGGCCTAAAGTATTAAAGACTTGCCTGCTTGAAATCAAGCTACTTCCATGGATAATCTTTGAGAAAAATTACTTTTCAGTTAATTGCTTGAAAACTGCGAACTCTGATGACCACTTACTCTGGCTTTCCCCAGAAAGAGAGATTACCTCTCAGGTTTTATTCACTTAATTTAGAGAGCAACAGTCCAGGTTGGGAGGAATTAGCCTAGATTTGCTACTTGAGGCCTAGGTGTAACCCCTCTCCCCAATGGACCTTAGGACCTTATCTGATCTTTCCCAGATAAGCTGCCAATCTGAGGAGATTCATATGTAATAGGCAGAGGATAATAAAGGAGCTACGTTGAACTCTTGTGGATCTGTTCTTCATGCCTGACTCTTAAGCCATGAGCCAAGCCCTCACACTGGCTGGTTAATTTAGTGACAATTCCTACTTTGGACATCTTTATTTCCAAACTGGCCCATGTATACTCTGGATTCATTATGTTTTTCTTTGTTTGATAGCTAATATTGCATACAGTATGATTTTGCATACAGCTTGTATGTCTGGGAGATCACATGCCAGGACATTAGAGCATTTTTACCTGTTCCATTCTGTTTTATTTTTGGATTCCTCAAACATTACCCTACAGTTAAATAAATAATAGAATCATAAAGAACCTTAGAAATCATGCAGTCCAACATCCTGCTCAGTGCAATTTAACATGAGCATCTTCTACTGATGACCATGCCATGCTTTCTTTGAAGGCCTCCAAATTCTAACTCCTTCATTTGGTAGCCTATTGCACTAATGGACAATTCATAGTCAAAAAATTATTCCTGACATCTCACCTGGACCTATTTCCTTGTAATTTTATCTTACTCATTCTGGTCCTGCACAGTGGAGACTTAGTATTCCCCTTCTCCTGTGTGATAAACTTTCATATATTGAAAGAATAATAATAACATCTTCTCTCACTCTATTGATTACACATAACCAAACCTTAGAACTCATTCTCCTGAGGTTTATTTCCAGACCCTTGCCATCTTGATAGCCTCCTCTAAACTCACTCCAATCTGTCATAGTCCTTTTTGGACTTAGGATCATAGAATCGTAGGGATGGAAGAGACCTTGGAGGTCTTAAAGTCCAACCCCTGCCAGAGCAGGAATCCTTATACCACTCTGGACAAGTATAGTGATTGTCCGATCTTTTCTTGAAAACTTCCAAAGATGGATATCTTGATAATGATTCTCAGTCATCCAGGAAGAATTATCTGGAGATTAAGTCATGGCAACTGGACTTCTTTTGGAAGTTCAAAAGTAGTTCAGTTGCCATGACTCAACCCCAGACTCCAGAGATGGAGCATCCACAACTCTGCGAGGCAAGCTATTCTCACTGTCAGGAAATTCTTCCTTATTTCCAGGTTGGATCTTCCTCTGTTAAGCTTCCACCCATTGCTTCTTGTTTCATCTTTGGGTGCTATGGAAAATAAATTGACACCCTCTTCCCTGTGACAGCCTTTCGAGTATTAGAAGACTGCTATCAAGTCTTCCCTCAGTCTTTTCTCTGTTAGGCTAAATATACCTAATTCCCTTAGCTATTCATCATATGATTTAGCCTCCAGATTCCTGATCATCTTCGTTGCTCTTCTCTGTACTCTTTCTAGGGACACAGCATCTTTTTTCAACTGCGGTGACCACAGCTGGACACAGTATTCTGGGTGGCCTTACTAATGCACTATAGATAGCCATCCAGAACTGGACAGAAAATTCCAAGTGGCATCTGACCTAGGCAGACCAGAGTCATGGTTTGATAGATAATGTAAAGCAATCTAAGTAATCATTCTTCACTTGAATAACATTGTTGCATACTAATGTATAATAATTGTACATCATCTACTGTATGTCATATTCAGTTATCAAGCAAGCCTGAAAGGTTAAAAATCAATTGATATTTCATGAGTTATGGCATTCGCTTCATAAACAAAAATATAAGAAATATCATTTTTCTTAGAGGAAAAGATAAAAAATTCATTAGGGAAATATGTAGACTTATCAATCAAAATGATGACATTCCATGAAAGAAAAACAAATGTTGGCTGAGAATCATTTTGATTTATAGTGCTTGATAAATAAAAAGGAATGATATATTTGAAAATATACATAGTTTCAAAGCAAAAATAATCCCCATGAATTCTATTTCATTATGCTTTCCAAGTTAAGGGGTATGGAGAGAAAGTTATGGGTATTTCAAATTAATTCATATCATGATAGGATCAAACTTGATAAATCTAATTGTACATTTGGTTGAAAGTAAGGTTAAATTAATCATTATGGAAAAATAATTTACCACACAGAAGGCTCAAACTGTCAGGATAAATTTAGGAAGTGACTGTCAAAATGTATAAGTATTTTTGGAACTATTGAAGGATTTTTGCTCTCTGTCTCAAGGTGCATGATATAACATCATATGCCATATGAAGTTTGAGGGGGTGATCATACTTATTGATGCAAGCAGCAATAAGTATGATCAGCCCCAAAAGATGAAATCCCAATTATACTAACCCATTATACTTATAGATCAGGGAGCTGGGGAAAAAAATCTCTCAAATGAATTCTACAATTAATTAAAAAGATAACTGGTAGTGAATTCTTTCAGAAGCCATGCCTGTGATGTTTTATAATTTGTTTATGAACATTATGACAAATGCAGAGGAAATTGCTTTGGGCATAAAATTACTCATTGCTGAATTTCAGACAATTGAATATTTTTGAAGGGGAGCTGTGTGCTTTCTCATCTATTTGTCAACAGAGAGATTTAAGTTTGCTGGAACTGGAGCGGGAAGTCTCTATCAATAGTTCATGAAGGGCTTTGCACAAAAGAGGAAGAAACCAAATAAGGAATAATAGGTGTAGGATATAGGAACTTCCAACTGATTAAATCTGGTATGCATGCTTGCAGAGTGCATCTGGCTTTTAATTATAACCTACTTGTTATTTAGCAGATAATTCATTTTTTCTCAAAACTAGTAAAATTCTATTGATGGTGGAACAGCTACCATAGCACATACCTCTCGGTCAAGAGTTTGATCTACCAAAATGGGATCCACACAAAGGAAGCACAAAGATGCTGGTGAGGATGACGATTCAATCCATATCAGGATATTTCCCCATAATATGTATTTATTTACCAAAATAAGAGAACTCTTATAGAAGCAAATGGAGAAATATGCAGAGAAGTACTATTTTTAACACTACAAGATGAAGTGTATTACTCACACTTAACTGCATGGGGATGTTTGGTATTGGAGACTTTTTCCTCATGGTCCCATCAGCCCCTTGGGAGCAAAATCCCCACCATATCCAGCTCATCATCATTAGTATCATCTGGGATTTTCCCCATGAATATATAGAGTATAAGATATTGTCTGCTGAAATTATGGAGAGGACCTTCAGAGTAGATTTGGTCACATCTCATATGGCAGTGGAGAATAATTAGACCTCCCTCCTGATCTAAATCAGGTAAGATTCCAAAAAGAACCTTTGGTAGAACTCAAAGAAGAGTTATTATAATTAGTAGTTTTAGTTTTTTATTTTTACTCATGATGCGTCTTTTATGTTTTTGTAATGACTACACCTATCTCCTGGTCTATGACCATAAAAAAAATCAATTAGACTAATTTGTAGTGTGACTGAAGAATAATTTGTAGTGTGACTGAAGAATTTAAGATACATGACACAAGAATAATCTAATTAACTATTTGATTTTATTACATGTCAACATAAATCAAGTTTAGCTTTCACCTGGTCATAACCATTACTTTTGGATGAAGCTCTAGCAAGTCATGTGAAGATCAAAAGGTGGCCTTGGTCTGCTCCCCCCCCGCCAAAAAAAGGAAAACCTGGAAGAAAATGATCTATAGAGATTAAAGCCAATGTGGTCACTGGAATGTATCAGTCCAAAATGGAAAATCTCTGCCCGTGGAGCAGAGATTCAAAAGAAATCTGCCATTTTTTTATAGGAATAAATAGACAAAATTTGCTAACATGAGAAGCCAGAAATGGAGCTTCTCCCTAATTCTCCTGCTAAAAAGCTGGGCAAAGTATTTTATTTGCAAAAACTCCCTGAAAAAAAGTATAGCATTTGTAAACGTACATTTTAGACAGGCTGTCTATCTGGCTTGTATTTTGTAAGTACATACGAGGATATTTATGTAAAAATAGGTATGGTGGAAATATATATTAAAATATATATCATAGAATTTTACATTAATAACTCAAATGTTGTAGAAAGTTCTGTACGGAGGATCTGCTGTTAAAGAAATTTGTGAACAGAGGACTAAATTTCGAAACAAAATCAAGAAAAATAATCTTTATTTATTATAAGTGTAGTCTGCCAATAGCTGAGGTTTTTGAGATGGATTACAAAATCACATTAAACATCTGAATTTTTCAAAAGTATTTAAAATCATATGAGCAACAAAATACATTAAATGTATTGCACAAGAATGCTATAAAAATATAAAATCCATTATTCCAGCATAAAATAGGCACTTGAAATCTAAAAATTGTGCCTCCGGTGACAAAATAAAGTGCTACAATGTCCTGTGGAGAGCCCAGATAGACAGTTAAAGAAGGAGGAAGCAGTACTTGAGATATTCTATTCTCAAGATATTTTAAAAACTAGCATTAAATTGGACTCGCAGCAATCAATTAAACTATTGATACGATGGTATCAACCAGAAGTTGAGATTCAATACAATATATCTGCTAGGGTTCTGGATAGAATAATGCTTCAGATCATAGGGTTATTTTGGATACTATTCCTTGAACAAGTTGTTCTCTGTGTGCAGAATTGTCATGTCATTGTTCCTTTCTCCATAGTTCTCCTTTGGAAGATCTTATCATATGCAACATTGATCAGAGAGATAGTTGTATGAAAGCCAGTTTGGTCTAGTGATGAAGACACCGGTCTAGAAGCCAGGAAGCTGTGTGTTCTAGTCCATTTAAGTATGAAAGCCACCTGGGTGACTTTGGGCCATTCACTCTCTCTCAGCCCAGCCCAATGTGTAGGAGGAAGGAGGATTAGGCATGTTTTCTGCCTTGAGTTGTTTATGAAAATAATAAAGGTGGGATATAAATACATGCTACATGACTGTGAATTTTGTAATGGGGTGATATGAGTGATTAGATAATGTTACACAATACTCTGTGTTTTCATAGTAATCTTAAAGAAGATTAACATGGAGGCAACAATATTTTCTTCTCCAAAGATACAATTAGAGAAGAGTGTGTGTGAGCCACATCTGGGACTGCAATTGCAGCTGATATAAAATTATATTTTCAGCATCTGCAGAGCCATAAATTTAAGTGTGTTCCTTCCTTGTTCGTTCTAAATTTTGCTCCATACTCAACTCAGTATCATTTGTTCCTCAGTTATATTTTTGTAAGAATGACTTCCCTAACACTATTTTCTTGGACAATAACTTGTCTTACCTGGAGTGGCATCTCCCATTCAATGATTATACCAGATTTTCAGTGAATTCTCATGGTCTAGGGAATTTTTCCATCAGATCTTCATATAGTTTAAGTAAATGTTAAGTCACAGCAGTTCTCTTATTTGTGTTTACATTTCTTACATTAAGAGGACTGTAGAAAATGTTAATACGTTTTCTTAAATATTGTGGCATAACTCACAATCAAATATATTGTATTGTCTTAAATGCCTACACATTACCTATCTTTTTAAAGAGTTTAATAAATATTTTAGTCTTGTAGATGGTAGACTTTTGGCTGTGAATCAGATAAATACTTATGTGGACATTTAAAAACAAAACAAAAGCCTACACAATCTATAAATGCAAGAATAAAAAAAGTTTGTCAGAATGAGATCAAAATTTTTATACTTTATAATGGAATTATCTGCAAAGCAAACAACACCTTTTTAAAATTGGTGCTAAATTCGTTTTAGAGGAAAAATGAATACCACTTTTTGATATATTTCAATTTCTAAAAGCCTTTCTAAAAATTCATCTATTTTAGATATGAATAGGGTGTTAAATCTTTTATGAGATAAAATAAAGCAGGTTGTAATGCACTAGTGGATTTTTTGTTTTTGTTTTTTGGAGTTTAATATTTTAAATCCATAAATAAATGTAGCCATCATATTAAAGGAGAAAGGAGAAAAGAAAGTTATAGAAAAAATCTTTGCATCAACAAGGTCAGTTCAAGTTACTGTTTGGTGACTTCAAATTCCAAAGAGGATAGAATCAGAAATCTTGGATTGCAATAAATGTACCCCATATTTACAAGGATGGGAATATGACATATAAATTGTAAGCAAATAAAAGTTAAAACATTTCACAGATCAAAATCAACTCAAAATGGATTCAGGGATAAAACTATTTTCAATTAAATCCATACATGAATGGTTTTAAATTCCAAATAATACTCTTCAGCATAAGTTATTCTAAATAAAATGGAAGATTGTTTTAGAGTTTGTTGAAATCACGGCCATAGCTGAAGCTCACAGGACAAATCTCAAGCAGCAAGGAAGAAAGAGAAAAATAATTTACAATTTGAAATGAAATAAATGCCTTAAGGTTGATGGTACTACTACTACAACTTCTTTTCTTCAGAAATTTTCCCCTAGTTATATTCCTGCTTAATGCATTACAGCAGGATCCTCATATCCCTTATTCGTGGTATCAAGTCTAATTGTTTATGATACATGAGCTCTACCAGAACAAAGAGCTAGTCAAATCTTATTGGTCAATTGTACTTTTAATCAGTATTAATAATAACAAATTTTATTTTAAATTGCATTTTTATGGGAAATATTCTTAAAAATCACTGCTCATTTTAATACTGGATATTTTAAAATCTTTTGCCAACTCCGGAAATAAATACTGTAAATCCATTTCAAATGGGGGGAAATTAGTGAATATTAATCTACAGATATATATCTTTGACTTCCATTTAGATAAATTCTGCAACTCAGAATATTTTACAATATCTGTCACTTTCCCCACTATTCTTATTATTTATAGGACCCCATCTAATCTAAAATTAGAAATAATTAGAAGCAAGTACTTGAAATAGATGAAAATTATTACGTATGAATCTTCCATGTGTGTTGTGAAACCATATTATATCATCCTATTTTTAGTTAATCAAATTACTATGTTTTAAATGTCCAGTACAGCCCTTGTTCAGCTTTCACGCAAACCCAGATGATTTTACTCTCCAATCATTGCATAGTTGTATTAGTTTAGAGTTATTTTGGTCCTGCAGAGTATCTGGTTCCTTGAGCACATTCATTACCCATTTTTAAAGACAGTTCATCTACAGCAGGGGATAACAGCCAGCTGACTTAGGCTGCTCTCAAACAGCAAGGATCAAATCTGGATAATACTTGAAAGGAAAAGTAGCAGGAAATCCCAAAACTGAGGGCTAGATGTAGATATTTAGAAAATATTCCAGAAGAAGGACATGGCAAACTGCTTCTACGCTGTTGGGAAGAAAAGTAGAATGGGTGGCCATGAAGTCACCTGGAGCCAACCTTTTCTTGAAGGAATCTTGATTTTTCAAGGATCATTCAGCTAAATCAGCAATTATTTCCTTTGGTGTCAGCTGGCTCCTGCAGGAGGCTTTCAAGAAAGGCTACAATAGTTGTGAATTTGGAAAGTGTGTTCTGGGCAAGTCTGCACACTCATATCAGCTCACTCTAGTTAGTTTTGTCTTCCCTTTTAGACACCCATTGGAGATGTGGAATGCAAATCTTTGAAATAAATGTGTAGCTTGGCATATTTTATCAGGCATTTGCACAGGAATTCTGGTTGAAGTAAGGAGGCAGAAGCATCATGTAGAGTAAGCCCACACAAGATTAAAGGTATCTATATGCCAAATTATTTTGCCTGATAATGTTAATTGTAACTTTTTTTTACTACAAAAATTAAACCATGTTGTTGCTAATGCTGATGTCTGTTGTGCTGATAAGATAGAAGATTTTCAGTGTTCTCAAATCCAAGCATTGATCTAGCTTGTTTTGATTAGGAACATAGTCTTTACTTTCTTCCAGAGAAACCGTCTAGCCATTTCAAATGTCCTTAAGCAAACCACACTTGATTTCCTTGGAGACCAAAGCTTTTAGCTTCACATGGAGTTTAATATAAGATTGCTCTAGACTCGTATTCTCTGGTGTCCTAATTCAGCTTTGCTCCCTGCTGGCACTTGCTGTATGTATGAGTGGGAGGGTATGAATGAATTGAAAATGAATGCAATCTGTACTGGTAAGCAAGTGTGCTTTATTGAGTACTTATGCATGAGCCATTGCTATGCATTTTATGAGCCTGTGATCCCAGAATTGCTTTCATTATTATATGTGGCAACATTTTCCCTTAATAATTTCTGTATTTTATTTGGTAAGTTAAAAACTAATGACTTCTTGACATAATTTCAAATATTAACTGGCTTTCTTGGCATCTGCCAGGTGAATCACACAACAATACATTGAGTCCCTATATCTTAGATGCTTACATTTTTCAGAGTGATGCAGTTTTCATACCTATAGCCAAATCCTGTTGTATTTGCATCTGTCAAGGATGATAAGGTCTGCTTTCTAGGTTTTATAATCCTTTTTTTAAAGATTTTGAATGGACAGAAATACAGATTAATGGATTTTTGTGGATTGATCAAATCATTATGTGACAAAATTCCATTTAGTTCCTCAGAAGATGACAGGCTGAAGTTGGAAAACATGATCCTGATCCATATGCAGAACTTGTGTTTTCTCCATTCACATGCATAACAAGAATACATTATTATTGTCTAGTCATCCAACTAATATCATTGCCTTTAGACTTTTTGAAAATTTAGGAATTAACTAAAAACCTAGAAATTATGGAGGTATATTAGTGTTGGTAGTAAGAGTAAGCTGCCTAAGAGTAAGCTGCCAAATTGTTAGATGGCTCAAGGCAGCACACAGAACAAATTAAAAACACACTATAAGAATAAAAGAAGATCCAAAGAGCAAATAGTCATCTAGGAAATCAAAAACTACCCCATAATTTGCTACAAGAGCCAGGCCTTTCTATTCTCTCTTGGGGTGGGGCCATGTGGGCCTCTGTAGAATGCTGTTCCAGAGTAGCAACAGAAGTCATGTTTCAGTGGGTCCCACCCAGTGAGTAAAGAGAACAAGAGCATGCCAAGCCTTTGGGATAGACAAAGACAACTGGAGAGCACATCCCAGAAATAACCAGGGTCTAAGCTGTGATGCCTCCCAGTGAGGCACCACCTTGCTGTGGTTGGGGGGCTTGTGTGCTCTAATGAAGATGAGAGCTCTGCCAGAGGTT
>JANHZU010000515.1:17181-29484 GCA_032468055.1 Acrochordus granulatus
GTGTAGATTTCTCCCAGTGTAGATAGTCAGGTAACAGCTGAAGCTCCCTCCCACTTCATCATAGCATCTGTCACTTTTAGTCAGTCAGAAACTGAGAGAAATTTTGATAAATGGCTAAATCTGCTAGTCTGGCCATGTGTCAGTTTTCATCTCTCTCTCTCCCCAGTCCCAGTCCATATTAAGGAAGGATAACTGTAAGTTGCTTTCCTATTGCCTGGTGTTGTCTACTAGGAGAAGAGGAACAAAACCAGGGGAACCCAAACATTGGCATTTAAACTATGAATTTGCATTTTGAACATGAAATCTTTTTCCACATTTGAAATTAAAGTTTTTAGAATGTGTTATAATCTCTATAGTACACAAAAGTAGTAACCATTGAATATTCTGTGAAATCTCATAAAATAATACTTATATAAAATGTTATTAACTTAAAAATGCTATCAGCTGAGTTCTACTGTAGTCACGTGAACCAAATGGATGCATCCATAACTTCACCAAGAGTGATGCTCATTCTGTGGGAGACTATTTGTAGAGTAAGTAAATCAAATATATTAAAACAAATTTCCAAACTTACATGAAATAACCCTGTCAAATATACGTGCTGTATGACGACTCAGGTTGTAACTGGATAATAAACATCACAATGTGATTTATCAACCAGTTCAAACAATATACTGTATAATAAACATTTAACATCACAAACTGCTGAGGACATTTTTCACCTAGCTTGGATTCATGGGAGGTGTAGCTAGATAACTATAACTTGGATTCATGGGAGGTATAGTTACATCTAGAGGGCACAAGGCTGGGCTATATATCATATTTACCTTTACCTTTTTTGTTCCAGTTGATAGTGGTCCAACAGTATCACCTGGTAAGTTTAGTTTTATCACTTTCTTCCTTGTTAACCCCCATCAAAATCATATGGTTTTCCCTTTGAAAATTGAATTTTTACAACAAAGGGCTTGCCTTTGATGTCTTTGATGCTTGCATTTGAGGATTCAATGAATGAAACTCCATTTGGGAATTTAGAAAATTCTAAATATAAAAATATTTTATATATATAAATAATATATTTATATTTATAATATTTAAATTTATATATATTTAAATATATATATTTAAATATTTATATATTTAAATATATTATATATATATTTAACCCTAAAGCATGAGTAGAACTCACAGCCTCCTGCTTTCTAGGCCAGTCCCGTAACCCTGCACCAAGACCCTTTTTCCTAATTTGTACAACACAGAGTAAAAGTGGAGGCGGGGGAAATGCTGAACTCACCTGTCTCCCCCGGTCTCCATCCTTTGGGCTGCCCTGTATTCTGCCACCCTGCACCCCACTGCCACTAGCTGACCGTCAGTGTCTTCTTCCTCCTGCCGCTGACAAGGTGCGCCCTGCCTAGCCCTTCACAATTTATTAGCAAATTTTCCCATGACTTAATTCTAGTGTTTGGGGGTTTATATATATATATATATGTGCTTGAATGCTTAGATACATTCTCTGTGGCCCAAAATAGAATATTCTTGCATTCTAAATGGGCTGAAGATAATATTTTCATTGATTCACAGGGCTGGAAGGGGCCTTGAGTCTTGAATATGATTTCTGTTCATTTTAAGTAACAGGTTTGCACAACTGCAGTGTGCAAATGGAAATCAGAACTGTGTCCCAAGCGGGATGGGTGACAAATATTTAATCTGATTGTACTGTTACCTGGTAGCCACTTTTGAGGCATTTTTATGCAGGTGATTTATTTAGAGCACTTATTGGAACTGTGGTTTGCTTCCAGCATGCCGTGAAGAGCAGTTTCCTTGCACACGTCTGTACTCTGTACACAAACCTGTGAGGCAATGCATCAGTTATTTGTGTGTCACCAGGTAAGGGGAAAACCTAAGAATATTATTTTTTCAGAAGAAATGATATATACATAACATTAGGTTATGTAAATTAGATTTGATGTCTACATCAAACCTGTTGCATGGTAATTTTGGCAAAATTAGTGGATCTAAATATTTTTAATTTCTAGGAACAAAATAGTGGGTAATAGGAAAGTATATATATTGTTATTATTATTTATATTAAGTATAAATAATAATAATATACTGAACAATAAGTATATTGTCAGTAGGCAAAAACAAGAAGCTATTAGTGATACAAAAACAAGTGAAGGATTAGCAATGGAATATCTTCTCCCAAACCTATACTATTTTTAAAAGCACATATAATATATATTTCATTAGACATTTTCTGCAGATTTGCTCTCCCCCACACTCCAAAGTTCAAACTGTTCATATTTCTTGCAATTAACATGGGATGAAATGATTATCTCTCCCTCTCTCCCTCTCTCTCTACACACACACAGACACACACACATATACACATCCATCCAAAGTTCTGAATATACAGTTGATTATTAATTGTCTTGGTAAATTGATTTAAATATAAACGTTGCTGAACAGATTCACTGAACTGAGCCTGCAAACCTAGGTGAACTGTTATAACACCTTATGAAAAATTAAGGATATTGAGGCAAAAGGCTTTAAGGCGGCCCTGAACAATGCTAAGCATTAAGATCGAACTATGGCTGTAGTCACGCATTCACCTAATTGCCCTCTACTCTCCTGAGTTTTCGCCTGGAACTCTGAAGCAAAATTGTGCTTTCCTTTGCTCAAATGACAGCACAGCTCTCTGCATAATCCAGCAACCAAACACAGCAGGGTCCCAGATTGGGTGAAGAACTGTTGCAAGTCTGGAAGCTGAGGAGAGAAAGGGATGGGATTGTGTGAATGGCCTTGTTCTCTACCTATTGTACATTTAGTTCAACGCTAAGGGCATGGTGGCTGAGCAGTTAAGACGCTGGGCTTGTCGGCCAGAAGGTCGGCAGATTGGTAGTTCAAGACCCAAGTGCTGACACATTAACAAGTAAGCTCCTGTTACTTGCTCCAGCTCCAACCTAGCCATTCGAAAGCATGTAAAAATGAAAGTGGATAAATCGGTCCCATCTTTGGTAGACAAGATGACAGTGTCCCATGTGCCTTGGCATCTAGTCATGCCAGCCACATGACCATGGAAGTGACTTCAGACAACACTGGCTCTTTGATTATGAAATGAAGATGAGCACCACCCTCTAGGGTCAGACACAACTGGCATGGGAAACCTTTACCTTTACTTTAGTATTTCTCTTAGCCTCAATTTGTTTAACATAGGTAGTTGAACTCTAGCAGCACTACTTTTTACAGGAAAGTTACTTGTGGAAAGGAGATCTGGAACAAGAACTGGAGATGAAAATGTAGTGAATCATTTTTTTCATCTGTTGGCTTTCTATTCCAGACTGATCCCCTCTTCCCATTTTAAATATGGATATGCACAAAATGGAAATTTATTTTATCACAAATTCTGAAAAGAATCTCCAGTCAGAAATTCTGTTGGAACAATTGTGTTCTATGCAACAAAACTCACAGCAACTCAAAGTTTTACTGCAACCCTGATTTTTTTTCAATTGTGTCTGATTTTCAGAGACTGCCTAGACAAGTCCCTGCAGTTTTCTTGGCAAAATTTTTCGAAGTGGTTTGCCATTGTCTCCTTCCTAGGGCTGAGAGAGAATGACTGGCCTAAGGGCACCCAACCGGCTTCATGCCCAAGATGGGACTAGAACTCGCAGTCTCCTGATTTCTAGCCTAGTGCCCTAACCACTACACCAAACTGGCTCTCTATCCTAAAATAAAACTCTCAAAACATACACACTTTGCTTCAAACTCAGAATTAGAAATGCTGCCCTTCAAAAGAACAGTGTATTTGGTTCTAATCTTAATACATACAGAAGTTTTATATGCACACTTGTAATTTTGAATATAAAAACGGTTACCCTGCCAGTTGTGACCTCTAGAGTGTGGTGCTCATCTCTGTTTCCAAGCTGAAGAGCCAGCGTTTGTCCAAGGACGCTTTCCATCGTCATGTGGCTGGCATGACTAGATGCCAGTGCACGGACACTGTTACCTTTCCTGCCAAAATAGGCGGTACCTACTTGCATTTGCATTCTTTCGAACTGCTAGACTGGCAGGAGCTGAGGCAGGCAACAGGAGCTCACCCTGCTGCACAGCAACACCGGGTCTTGAACTTGGACCGCTGACCTTCCAGCTGGCAAGCCGAGCTCTTAACAGCTTGTGCCATCATGCCTCATTAATTTTGAATATAAAAGCCTTCCCTCACTTAAGCAAGAGACCTACATGTCCTGGAAGCTCAGTCTTATTATGTTGCCTTTGTCTTCTTCCCAGGTCATACTAGAGACACCCTTATTTTGTCCTTGGCTTTTTATCATCAAACTAGTTATTTTCCTTTTTATTCTGAAATAGTTTTGCAATGGATAGAATTTGACATTCTTAATTAGCCATTCTATTGACAATGTTAAAGGGATGGGATTGGCCTAGCTCTCACTAACTATTGAGAGTGATGAGAGCACACTCCCACCCCTTTGGTTCCCATGCACCATCTTCCAGATCCATTCTTATTATGACAATAGATGAGTCCAGCTATTTGCTAGACTCTTTGCCCTGAACTAATCAGCTTAGAGACCTGGCTTCGAAAAAGTATTAGCCTGATTTGGAGCAAAATCGCAAAAGGAAAAATGCAAAAAAAAAGGCAACTGGACTCCTGTCTTTTTTGAGAAACATATATATTCTTGCCATCTCTTCCATTTCCACGTGGGATTGAAAACGTCTCCTGCATAGGAGATGAAACGTTTTCTGATTACATCTAATAATAAAAGTCCAGTTGCCTTTTTTAAAAAAATCTGCATTTTTTGCAATTTAGCCTCAAAGCATGTCCTGGATTAATGAGAATATACACAGACATCTATTAGCCTGGTTAATGGGTGATTAATAATGGACACTACATGGTGAAATAGGAGACAGAAAATAGGCTTTTTCCACTTCCCTCTGATGCCAGTTAGCTGTTATTCAGCTCCAATTGAATGGAACTTATTTCTTGAAGAAAGCTACTGAAATTCAAAAGGAGCCTCACTAAAGTTGACTGGCCCCAGCGAAAGGGAGGTGGGACACAGTAAAACAGTGAAAAGTTCTTTCTCTATCACATCATGTAATGCTGCAGTTCATGAGTGCCTTTCTCAGTGACATTGAGGAGGATAGCAAAGTCAAAGGGAAGTAAGGGTCCCTTTATTTAGTGTGCTTTATGGAGGAAATCAGGACAAAAACACTCTGGCTGCAAACCAGTACAGAAGCAAAAGGCATTTGCAGTGCAGAAAGCAAAATCCATGTCTGTTTTGTTTTTTGACAGCTTTCGTCAGTTAGAAAGCGCTTTTACTCTACTGTGCAGAAGAGCTCTGAATCTGCTAGCCTGCATACACCACGGGAGGAAAGCAGCTGGTAGAAGATGGTGTGATAAAGCAAATACATGATTATCCCTTCCTTTCTTCACACTGCTTTTCCGCTTTAGCTGCTTTTCCTGAAAAATGGAAGACTGTGTTAGTTATGCATATTTGGGTGTAAGATATAATTAGGTCCTTATATTAGCAATTAGGTGTCCATAGTGGTTTGCAATTTAAATGTTGAGTTTTCATGGATTTTTTACTTCTGTTGCTTGTTCTTTTTGTACTCTCCTCTACTGGTGGCAGTGTCCGTCGAGCATACATGATAAATAAGGAGATCTGCTCTCGGATTGTTTGCCAAGAAGATGAAGCCATGCAAGGTAAGTGACAATAACAAAAATAAAGGATATTTTTATCAAACATTCCCATATCAGAAAAATGCAAAGAAAGAAATGATCGTATCTCTTTAGAGGAGAAAAAGTCATCCATATTAGAACTGTATAGTAAGATAGTTCCAATGACATTCAATTGTCAGTGCAACCGTTCAAGAAGTCTGCTAACAAGTTGGAGAATATGCAGAAATATTATATGTGGAAAGGAAATAAGAATTCAGGAAAAGGTGGGGAGGAATCCAGAGTTTGTTTAGCTGATTAATTGATAATGCACTGTTTCCAAAACAAGTACCTGAATATTCTCCAATTATGTTTCGGTGATGCCAAGCATATTTGAAGTGTACTACACTTCTAAACAGATACAAAAATAAATATAAAGGGGCACTTCTCAGTAAAGAAAAACATTAGTTTCTGCTTGAAGATTTTTTCTGGCTTACTGAACACACTTTCCAATAAAAATACCGCACTTTTTTTCAAACTGCTCTGAATGTTGTGATATTTCTCAATGGCTAGAAAGAAAAATTAAGTATATTTAAAACACATGTAGAAAAAATGTTTAAAACAATTGATTTATATTTGTTTTCCCCTAAAACCTGGCAGACTATTGTAGAAATGAAATATCACAGATTTTGGAACAAGTGCCTGTGAAACTGATAGACTGAAAACAAGGAGTCCCTAACATTGCTATGTAGTAATAATTAGAAACTGAGCTGGGGCCCCTCTCTCCATTCACATTTAGTCACAAGTGATTTTAATGCTATGGATCCATAAAATCATACTTGCAAATAAAACTGTATATGTAAAGTATGTGAAAAGATTAGCTTTTGCTTTCTCTGACCTGTTCTAGAAGAGATTTGCCGCCAGCTGGCTGGCCTGCCATCACGCCGTTTCCGCCGCTCTGGTGAACCTCAAGGACCACCCTGTCAACGAGCAAAGGGCCAATCTCAGAACATGCTTGATTCTCAGTAACCAGGAAACTGTAGGAATGAGAAGAACAAAGAGGAATTGAAATAATAAGAACCCAATCTAAAGTTGCCTTTTTCCTACCCAGTTTCTCTCTCAAGAGGTGCTTCACTAATGCAGGGATCTTCCTTGTCAATAGAGTATATTTGAGATGTGGTATTGAGACCCTCATGTGCACCTGCTTCTGGATTATTTTGACCTAGGGCTCCTTATGTATGTCCTACCCTAAACCACCTTAAAATACACATACAAAATACTTGATTTCTCAGTAATTTTCCACCAGAAGAGATAGCTTGCCTACAGATAATTGTCTGCAAATAATTAATATAATTAATATGGATGATGCACTTATAGTTTATTCTTCTAGGATCTGTTTCTGTGCAAAATCAGAGGACATAAACTGTGTATTGAACTCACTACATATGTATGTCTTATACAGATAGATGAATTTGCCTGAAGAGAAGGAGACATTGGAATCATAGGAATCATAGACAGTAAGGCACTATAGATCATCTAATCCATTCTTGTTCAGTGCAGGTATCCACTACTATGGCATCCCTGATGTCCCAGTCTCTGTTTAAACAGTTCCATTAAAAAGAGCCCACTGTTTCCTGAGGCCATCTGTTCTACTCACTTTTAGGTTGTCTGTCCTGACAGTCAGGGGCACAGTGGCCTAGTGGTTAAGATGCTGAGTTTGTGAACCAGAACGTCAGCAGCCCAAGTTTGAGACCCAAGGACCGCATAACGGGGTGAGCTCCCTTTATTTGTGCCAGCTCCTGTGAACCCAGCAGTTTGAAAGCATGAAAAATGCAAGTAGATAAACAGGTACCACCTAAATTGGTGGGAAGGTAACAGAGTTCCATGCACTTTGGCATATAGTCATGCTGGCCACATGACCATGGAAGCATCTTCAGACAAACATTGGCTCTTCAACTATGAAATGTAGATGAGCTCTGCTCCCTAGAGTTAGCTACAACTGGCAGGGAAAACCTTTACCTTTTTTTTACTTGACATCCAGTAAAAAGCCATTTCCTTTTCATTTATCCCACTGTTTTCCTTTCTGCATTCTGGAACAACTTTGAACAGATTCTTTATAACAGCACCCCTTCAGATATGTGAAGACAGCTGCTATGTCTAGCTACAGTTTTCTCCAGGTGAAATATATTCAGTGCTTTCAACTACTTCTTGTAAGGTTTTCCTTCCAGGCCTCTAATCATCTGATGGTTCTCCTCTGGACATGCTCCAGTTTGTCAGTATGACTGTCTTTCCTAAGCTCAGAACATTTTCAACATTTTCTATAAACTCTGACCAACACTAAAAAGAGGAGAATGGACTCCTCTGTCCCACATAACATTCAATTTAAAGCAAGGTTTTCAAATTTGCAAGAGGTCTTCTAAAAACATTTTTCTAGCTTCTTGTGAGATGGAGCCCATCAAGAATCCCTGAGAAATGTGTCCCATCATCCAAATCATTCCCATTTGCATTATCTGTGTAGCCAGTTGTTCACATCTAATATTTTTCTCTTTGACATGAAGAAAACACCATCTATATCCCCAGCTAACCCTAATCTTAATCCAGTACTTCACAATACCTTGAAGCATCTTCAAGTATGTAAAGAATCTTAGGAATCTTTCTATCACATCTAAATGTGTCTCCTTGGAAGGGTACTTTTCCTCCTCTTGATAGGCAGATTGTTTCTTCAGTGTCTCTTAGGGGACACTTTCTGATCATTACTAACTGCTATTTTCTCCTCTTCAGCCAGAAGCAGAAGCTATTCCCTTTGTAGAATCCTTTTCCTCAGTCCCTGAGATTTGTGGCAACTGATTTTTGTCCAGACATTTTGAAATATCAACAGGGATGCTGTAGAATCTAATCTGAACTTTCCAAGAGTAAGAAGTCTTTTTGACAGACTTGGGTGCTTGGCCTTACATTCTCTGTCTGCTAACTTTCCACTTACCTTTCTCCTATCTCCTGGGAGGCTTCCTGGTGCTATTGACTTTGTTCCTGTTGACCTCCTGTGTTCATTCCAAGAATGTCTTATGGTTCTTCATAAGATGAGAATTGAATAGTTTGAATCCTGATTTCTTTTATCTTCTCTCCCAGAAGGGCTATCTTGTCATTTTCTGGGAGAAAAGCAAACATGGCATAGTCTGTTCAAGTCACAAGAGTACATAGTTTCTTTTGTCTCCACTTTTTTCTGATAATGGAAAAGTATCTCCCCCAATTACCTCTCCTATCAAATTTCTATTTACTCTCATATTTACTCACTCAACAAATGAATAAAGTTTGTTCTGTAGGAAATGGCTTCCTTATATGTTTTCTAACTGCCTCTGTAGGTCAGCAAAAAGCAATGCTCACAGTTGGCAATCATCTTCAATCACCAACGTAGTGTCAATTAGGAGCACTCAGTCAGCAATCTCTCCCTCTCCATGGCTGTTCCCCTTCTCTGCCTGTCCTCTTCTGAATTCTTTTTCTCTGTCAAATTTCTGTTTGCACTCCATCTCCTCCCATAGCTCATCACATATTCTGTAAAGTTGCCATTATGTGAACATTCTGCTTGTTTCAGGAATGAGATGTAGATGGGAGTGAAATGTATTGAGGATTTGGTCAACTAAATATTTATACTACTTTTGCAATGGGAAGGAGGGACACTACTTAAATGTTTGCCTATGTCTGTTTCATAAGTCTTGTTCAGGACAGCTACTCTGTAGCAAGGAGACTGAGAATATACCACTACAGGCTGAGAATCTAAATTTATGTTAGGTGTAGACTGGGAAGACCCAGATGAACAGCAGAAATAGGAATAAATTCTATTGTGTTCTAAAAGATAACTTTGGATGGTCTCTCAATACTTCAGTTTCTAAATATGCTTTTCTATGGCTGCATCTAGGCATAACTTTGTTCTATGTGTGATGGCATCTGATATCCAAAATATCATCTTCATTCCTTGATTTTGTCCCCTGTCTCTTTGGTCCATTTCAAATGCATATTTGGGGCTGGTTTCTATTCCCCAGTCCTTTCCCCCTTCAATTAGTTAATGGCTATTGCACAACATTTTGGTTCTTAATATTGTACTGAAATTGCTGTTATCTACTCAACAAGTATTACTTAAACTTTAAATCAAAGCAAAATTGTCACAGGAGACAGGAAGGAGACAAAAACAAAAGCATAGAAAAATTAGTAGAAAAATATATGAGCATTATATATTATTAGCGTAGACTGTCTAAGATAGAAAGATAATCAAAGCTTTATCAAGAAGCACCCTGGCAAAAGGTTCTTACAACAAATACAGTATGGCTCTAAATGGGCAATTGTTTTCAAAGAAGTGAACAGGATATCCTAGAGCCTTTATTACTCTTTTCTTTCTTTATCATTATCTTTGGGCAATTTGATGGCTGAGGAACACAAACAGAAGTTACCACATCTTGAATCATGGGGATTCCAGATAGGAATGTTGAAACTGACTTATCTTGAAGTGTGGGCATTGGTTTATCCTACCCACTCTTGTCTTCTCTGCTTGGTAGTAGCTGTTCAAGATTGCAGAAAATTCTTTCACAGCCCTCCCGCCCTCCCCCATTTTTTCAAAATTAAATTTCCTGAAGTGTGAATTGAAATTTCTCTCTGCAAAGTATCTAATCTACTATCACTGATTCTTCTCTTCATTTACAAGTATTTGAACAAGCAATTATTTAAGTACACAATTGTCCCATGGGAAAATTGGTTATTTATTTCTGTGAAATTTTAGAATTCCTTGATGAGGCCCTTCATATGACATATATAAAATTCTGATCTTTTCAAATTATTCCCAAAATAATTTCCTTTACAGTGGCATCATGAACAGCTGTAACGGAATTGTTATTATTTCTATTACTGAAAAACAAGGCTTTGGTGGTTTATCTTAACTCCTTCTGCCTTTAACTCTATTGGGTATGTTTCCTGTTGAATTCTAGAAATGCTTATCATTTATTTACCAGTGCTAATCCCAGAGGAATGGCAGAATGGCACTTTGTTTGTACTATCATTATGTAACACAAACCTATAAAAGATGAAGCATTGGCTGAGCCGTCTGTGAATAGAACCCCTTGCTTTCAGATGGAATCTAAATGTTTGATTATATCAACTCATGAATAAAGAGAAAAGTAACAGCTGAACAGTCACTACAATATTCTCTTGTGCTGATAAAATTGGATTATGCAAGATTATGCAAAATCAGATTATGCACTGATACTTCCATAGCATTTGTGCAGAAAAGCTTCCCAGTGGATTGTGCCACAAAACCTCATCTCTAGTAGGTGCAAGCTGAGTTTAAGTGGCCAAAGTGGCTGCTTCTGAGCATCAATTGCCCCCAGCAGTCCTAGTACTGAACTATATAAAATAACTGTAGTGTGTGCCGTTTTGTAAGAGCAGCAGATCTTGAAAGAAAAGTGTTAAGAAGGAGCTATGTCATCCATTCTTCATGGAAATTAGCAAGGACAAATCCATGTACAAAAGCAGTATTTCAAACAAGTAATATGGAATAATTTTGACATGGAGTGGATATTGTGGGTTGCTGTTTTTTTTTACTGGGCCTCAAGTATTATGCCTGATTTAACAATCCTTTGATTATTCTTTGTAACTGCAAATTTGCTCTACTGTGTTTGTGAGGACTCATAGTTAGTAACGTTGATGGATAAGTCTTTTAGAACAGTGCTTATATCGCTATATATCACATGATCTCCTTCTGCACTTGACAACTCTTGACTGAACAGGTGAAAAAATTATATTATATCAGGAAATAGGAAAACTCATGACAGTCTACTCACATACACAAGCAATTCTTAGGTACTGTAGGTAGTAGATGATGAATTTGTGTATGTGAATTTGGCTATATGTTAGGAACTAATCTTTGGTAGTAACTTGAGGAGAAATTAATAGATCACTTTTTTCTCATCATTTTAGGAGAAATTCTACTTCATTTACAAGAGCTACATAATTTCTCCAATTTGAATAAGGATTCAAAAAATTAATGTTTGTCCTGCTTAATCTTCCTTTGGCCGCTCCCATCAGGGATCGCCACAGCGAATCTTCCATTTCCATCTTCCTTGGTCTTCAGCATCCTCCTCAGTCACAACGACCTCTTACATATCCTCTCTCACAGCATCCATGTACCTCCTCCTAGGCCTTCCTCTTCTCCTTCTCCCCAGGAGCTCCATCCTCAACAATCTCTCCCCAACATACTCTTCATCCTTCTGCAACACATGCCCAAAACATCTAAGTCTCCTTTGTCCTGCTTAATGATCCTTTTTAAACACCAATAGAGGTTCTCAAAACTGGGCCATATAATGCTCGAGGCAAGGAACACATATTATTTAAAGAAAAAGAAAATACAGTTTTAGTCATTAACTAAAATTGTTTTTTTAAAAAACAAGTGTTTTGTGGAATAGAACAGAAGCATTCCAACTAAAAAAGAATCAAACAAGTTGACAAGGAATTTAGTTTTGATTGTTGTTGTTCAGTCGCACAGTCATGTGTGACTCTTCATGACCCCATGGACTGTAGCATGCCAGGCCTCCCTGTCCTGCACTGCCTCCCAGAGTCTTCCCAAGCTCACACCCATCACACTGACTATGCTATCTATC
>JANHZU010000515.1:35247-47284 GCA_032468055.1 Acrochordus granulatus
CTGATTAAATTTTTTGCTCGTCCTGCGGGTTTCTCACCTTGTGAGTTACTCGTCCTGTAAGGCACCACTGTATATTGCTATACCAAATAAAGGAGATGCAGGATAATTGCCAGAACATTTCACTAATAGCAAAAAAATTTTGTATAGTAGAAAAAAAACTAACAGTGAAGAGAGTTATATGTGGAGAAACATATGCAAGATAAACTTACTTTTTTCATAACAAGTAAGAGGACACAAGACAGCTAAGGCAAGATGAATAATGGAAAAAACAAGCAAATTTAAGGAGGTCTATCTTGGCTTTATTGAACAGAGCAAGACCTTTCAGTGTTAAAGCTGTGGTACTTCTCAGTCATCAGGAAATAAGATATCTGGAAGCTTCTAAATCATGGCATCTGGATTTAATTTTTTGATGTTAATGAGAGCTTTTGGTCTTACCTCAAGACCATTATCAGTCTTGGGGTGTCAGGAGAAGGATAAAAGTCAATAGATGTAAGAAAATGGCTCACCCTCAAATTTCAGTCAGCCTTAATCCAAAGGTTTTCATGGTGGATAGCCAGTTGGGGGGCAAGCAGATAGTTAGATTTTAAAAAAAAGATGTTAAAAATACCCACTTCCATAAGTCCTCATCTCAGCAAACACTGCAAAATGCTGGAACAAACATTGTAGTATTTCTAAGTCAACCAGGCCTTTGAAAGTATAGATCATGCCAGAATGTGGAATATATATTAAGGTTCATGGATATCTGGTTATTATTCTGAGAAAACTTTAGAAGGAACAAGAAGCTTCTGTAAACATAGTGGGAGGAGAAACAGGATAGTTTGGAATAAAGAAACTACTGAGACAAAGATGCAGATTTAAACAGTACAGGGAATATGCCAAATATCAAAATTGGAGATAAAATATTAGCTGTCTGAAAAATGCAGTCAATGGTACTAATTATGTGAAGGTAAAGGCAGAGTTGCTCACAAAGAAAATAAAAACAGAAGTGAAAAATCTGGGTAAGCATTGAAATAAAACAATGCCAACTAGCAAGCTTTAGTGAATTAATTGTGGATGATTGAAGATAATTTTTTTCCCATTTGGGTTCAAGAATAGTTACAGTGGACAGTGTGCTGGGGAAGGTAAAAGCAGATTAATCTTGGGGAGAAAGACAGTGACAAATTTTGACAAGAAGGGAGCATTCATTGATACGTTGAGATATATATGAGAAAGAAAATAGAACTTTTGAATTATGGATCTGGAAATGTTTACAAGTGTGCTATGGACTGTGTGAAGAAGAAGCGCTGCCAGAGCCATAGCTGCACTATTTCTCTGATATAAGCAGATGATGAACTACAAAAAATGAATGCGCTTTGCAAGGTTGAAGAAAGGAGAAGACAACAAAGAAGGTGGATGGAGAAAATCAGGGAGATGCTTGAAAAAGCTTCAGATTGCCAGCTGGTACAAATTAAGTTGACAAGCATTTTCCAATGTATTGTAACTAATCTACAAACTATGATTTTTTTTAATAGTTCCCATCTGTTTCTTGCTCTGGTCTACCTCAAGAACTGACAAGAATATTGAAAATCTTTCCTCTGCCTCATCTTATATTAAACAAAATAAAGACAAAACTAGTCTGAATTTCTTCCTATATTTCCTTCTCTCTCTAGAAAGAAAATTCTTGTCCAAGAGCTTCTTTAATGGCTCTTTCTGAAGATCAACTCTAAATTATTTGCCTCCTTCCACTGAGAAAGAACGGGCTCTCCTTCTCTTATGGGAGGCAGGAAAAAGAGATACTTCACAAACCTGGAACCTTAAGAGTGAGAGAGAGGGAGAGATGGCTTGAGGCTTATATGTGAAGTCGCTGATTTTCTCTTCCAAGTATTTTTAATAAAGCCAGCTTATCAAATCTCTCTATCCTGTTCATCTGCTGCCAGCATGTTAAGGTTTGGGTGAAGTGAAGAGAAATGAAGAGAGAAAAAACCCTCATTCTTTAACCATAGTCTTTATGCTCTCTTCCCCCTGTTGAATAGTATGAAGTCCACGGTGGGCAGCAGAATAATGTGAAATCCCAAAACTGACTTGTGTAAAAATTTAGGTCAATTTGAATCATTATTATCTGGTCTTCGGATATGTATTACATAGGCGCCTGGCTTCAAGTCAGTGTTGGCTCCTGGCAACATTTTCAAAAATGGTTTACCCTTGTCATCTTCTTCCTAGTGTTGAAAGTGTCTGGCCCAGAAATCCAGTAGATTTCGTGGCTTAGGTGGCACCAAAACTCACAATCTCCTGGTTTCTAGCCTGATACCTTTAAGCACTATAGTAAATTGACTCTCCATTATCTACTTTTAAGAGCTAGTTATTTTTTTATTGTATTTTATTTATTTTTAGCCATGATTTTTTAAAAAACTCAGAATTGCATGCCCAGAGATACCTCTAATTTTACACTACCACAAACTAATCTGTGAGATAGTTCAGGCTGAGAGAGGAGAGAGACTGGTTGGTCAGAAGACATTCAGAGGCCTCCCTCTTATAGTAACTATATTGGTATTGTGAGATTTGTTTGGCTGTTACCTCCCTCTCAGTTTTAGGCCTATGAATGGGGCCATGCAGTTAAGCTGAGCTAGCTGACTAGCAAGAGAGAAAGAGCAAGAGTACACATTATAGTTTTGCAAAAGTCAAGCATTAAGCCAATTTTCTTACCTTTCCTTGAACACTTTTTTGACAGATACAGGACTTTCTCATTTGGCTTTTAACTCCTACAAAGAAGGGAGACAACAAATAAGATCAGTCAGAGGAACACTATTTCTAATAAATGGAGACTACTAGATTCTTCAAGAGAAGAACTTGCACTTTAAAAGTATATGTAAATTAGATTGTTAGGTTTCTTATTTGACACAGAAGAAAAAACTGGTGAGCAAAATGTTGCATTTGAAGGCATAAAATATTGTTTGTTCCAGCTGTTGTTATGCACATTCTCTTGTAATCTCTGTAAACTCACTAAGATTATACTACCCTGCTCTTTTATGGATGCATCATAAGTAACTAGTAGTCATGCTGCTCTAATTGTATAAAAACAAACCTCAGTCTGCGTGTGATTGCATTTGTCATGTCAAGAAGTAATGCAGGCCGCTACTAAACAAGCATCTGCTGGTGAAGATGAAGATAATTTTTTTTCATAATATATTTTATTTATTTTCAACAAAGTAAAAAATAATACAATGTTTAATAAAAAGACAAAGCAGTAAGGCAATAACTAAAAACAATATGACAAATAATGATAACAAAATCTAAAAATATAAAATACACACCCAAAAAAAACTATACAAAAAATCCTTTGTCATCACTTTCTATCCAGCTCTGATTGAATTTCTATCCATAAATCAATATTAACAAAATAAAAAAAAATGTTTCCCTCTCTCAATCAAGATGAACAGGACTTTTGTTGCAGGCAGCATCCTGCTGAAACCACATCCTTCTCACCATTTGTGCAGCAAGATGTGTTATCTTCAGAGGCCCTCCTCTACCACCCCTAATGGAAGAGCCCCATTCACCATGCTCAGAATCATGAAGAAGCACCAGATGCTCAGAAGACAAACTTCTGAACTAGGGAACACTAATGCAGATCAGTCAATGTGTAGCAACACTCTTTCTCTTGCCAGCAAACTGCTTGCACATATTTAATGGATTAACATGTCACATTAAGCCATAGTTGCATAACCATGATTTCTTGAATGAACCATAGTTAGATGCCTTCATGCTGTGTTAAATCAGTACTATATTTTGTCTATTCTAATACACATCTATGCTCTCATCTCTAGTCAGTCTTTTGCCTACTTACACGAATTTGGAGTTTTGGCTGATGCCTTAAAATGTTTGTATGTGCACCTTTGAGTCAGTGTTGACTCCTGGCAACTGCCTAGACTAGTCCCTGTAGTTTTCTTGGCAATGTTTTTTTGGAAATATTTGCAGTTCTCTTCTTCCTATGTTGAAAGAGAGTGATCTGCCCAGATGGCTTTGTGCCTCAGGAAAGACTGGAACTCATAGTCTCTTGGTTTCTAGCTTGGCACCTTTAATCACTACACTAAACTGGCTTTCACATATAATGTTGCTGGAGATAATTCTTTGAGTCAGGCTCCCCAACTGTCTAATCCTTATAAAGAGGAAAAATTAAATTTGCCTCTAGTGCAAAGTGTGTGGATGTTAAAGCCATCCAGAGCAAACCATTCTAAATGCTGCAATTGCAAAAGGATTTTTTTGAACTTTGATTTTAGGACAGTAAAAATTTTCAGACTATAGTTCAAAGACTATGTCAAACAACTAGTCTTTCTTTGGCTTTCAAATCACTGGAGAATACATCAAATGGCAAATAAAGTAGGACTTTGGAGCAATGATGGTAGTGAAGATCTACATAATGATTAATGAAAAGAAAATCAGCAGGTTCCTCTTTAGTTCCTATTTTCACCTACAGACATGAAATGGAGTCCCCAAACTTTTAGATTGTGTGCAGATTTGGCATTCTGAGATTACTTTCACAAAACAGGTGTGAAAGGTGTAACCAGTGATTCACATAATAGCTGCCAACAGTGATGCAACAGTTGCAAAGCAAGAATTTTACAGCATGCTATCTGCCATCCTCTAGCCCTCCTTCCATAGGATAAACATACTTTTCTGCCAAACTCTGAGCAGGATTGCTGCTTAAAAACAAAACTGTAGCTATCCCACTTTCTCATCTGGTGTTTAGCAATTTAGTTTATTGTCAAGCAGCTGGCACTTTGCTTTATAGCATTCCAGATTCATACTGCTGCCCAGAGTAACTTTGGAGTCAGGCAGGGCCAAAATTGAATAAAACAATTTTTATAATTTATTTCATGAAGAATCAACTGGATAAGGATGTGTGTAAAGACCATGTTAAGTCAAAAAGCATCAAGCAGGAGATTTCAAATTGGAGAAATGGGAGATTCTGGAATAGGTCATGAAATAGATTGAATCTGAAGTACCGGATAAATTTTGAAAACTACTTGGAGATGACTTTTAAAAATACACCTGGAACTTTCCCCACTTTCATCTAACCTCATATAAACATATCCTGACATCGCAACAAAAGTTTAAAAAACAGGCATCTGGATTGGATTTTTCCAGTCCAGATGCCCGTTTTTTAAACTTTTGTTGTGATGCAATTACCCTGGATGAGTGAGAGTCTTCACAGACATATCCTGACATATTTTTCTCCATTTTTTCTCCTATGCCCTCATGATGACTTCATCTTGTTTCCAAGTCATACATAAGCATTCCCCAGCTACTTATGTTCAAGCACAGTGGAACCTTGGATTGTGAGCATAATTCGTTCCGGAAGAGTGCTCTTAATCCCAAACACTGTTATACCAAAGTGAATTTTCCCAATGTAAAAACAATGTAGCATTGGATTCCATATAATGTTATTCCATAACATTCCACACATCTAAAAATATTCACATAAAAATTTTCAATACAGTACTATTTTAAGCAGAAATGATTGTCCCTAATATCTGAAACAAGTAACAATGATTAACACATAATATAAAGTAGAAATAAAACAAATTAACCAGCACTTTGAGTATGAAAAGAGTCCTGGCTGGTGTGAGGCAAATGAGAGGGAGGAGAGGAAGAGGAGGGTTATTGCTTGGAAGGAGAAACTGAAACTTAAATCTCAGAGCTCTTTCTCTTGAACAACTTTCACTAACACTACTGGTTTCACTTAATTTACGCTTTTTGGATTCACTGACCTCTTTTGACTCACTGGACTGTCTTTCCTTTCAATCAAATTTAGCAAGGAACCTATCCAATGACATTTGCTTTTGCCTCCGATTGAGGATTTTGTGGAAATGTGACACTGCATTGTCGTTAAATGGATTAATCATTTGCACTGCTACAGCCTTATTCAGGTGGTGCTTTTCTACAAAATTTTGCACTGTTTCCCACATTTTGCACACCTCCCTCATCTCATTTGAAGTTAGGGATCCCTCCGTCTGTTCCTCCTCCTCAGATGAGATCTCCTCCACCACTTCTTGCCATTGCTTGAGGTGTAGATCTATCAGTTCGTCAGTAGTCAGCTCCTGCCTGTGTTCCTCCACCAGCTCTTGAATGTCATTCGCATCCACCTCCAGTCCTATGCTCTTTTCCAAAGACATGATGTCATGGACAACTGGTTCCTTTTCAGGAGCAACCTCCTCAAAGTCACATTCAAGAACAGAGTCAGGCTACAGTTTTCTCCAAGCAGAATTGAGGGTTCTCTTGGTGACCCCTCCCAGGCTTTATCAATGATCTTGAGGCAGCCCACGATAGTGAAATGATCCTTCTGAAACTCTTTGAGGGTAAGGGTGCTTCCTTTGGTCACCTCGAAGCATCACTGAAATAGGACTTTCATGTAGAGCTTTTTGAAGTTCAAGATGACCTGCTGATCCATGGGCTAGAATCGTGGGGTGATGTTGGGAGGAAGGAAATTGACCTTGATAAACTTGAACTCCTCCAATAAGTCATCTTCAAGGCCTGGAGGATGGTCAGGAGCATTGTCCATAACCAGCAAGACTTTGAGTGGCAGATTCCTTTCCAGAAGACACTGCCTCACTGTAGGACTGAAGATGGTGTTGATCCATTTGACGAACAAGATATGCATGACCCAGGCCTTGCTGTTGGACCTCCACATCACAGTTAACTGGCTCTTCTGCGCCTTACATTTCTTGAAGGTACATGAGTTCTCAAAATGATACACGAGCAGGGGCTGTATTTTCAAATCCCTGCTTGCATTGGCACAGAACAAGAGGGTGAGACAGTCCTTCATGGGCTTGTGACTGGGCATTGCAGTCTCTTCTGCTGTGATGTAGGTCCTCCCTGGAATCTTTTTCCAGAAGAGACCCGTCTCATCTCAGTTAAAAACTTGCTGTGGGAGGTAACCCTTGGAAGTCATGGAATTTCTGAACTCTGCAGCGACGCCTCCACTGCCTTAGTGTCTGAGCTCACTGCCTCTCCGTGCCTCAGAACACTATGGATGCTACTTCTCCTCTTAAACCTTTTGAACCATCCCCGACTCGCCTTGAACTCTGCTTCTTCTTTTGTTGACGTACCTGAAGACTTTGCTATGAGATCTGCATACATCACCCTTGCCTTTGCGTAGATGATGTTCTCAGTCACAGTATCACTTGCGAATTGCTTCTCATTGAGCCACACAAGAAGCAACTTCTCTATGTCTTCCAGAACACGTGAGCGTTGCTTGGCTATTTTGGTGACTCCTTTCGCTGGATCTAGCTCCTTTATCTCTTCTTTTTTCTTCAGGATGGTGCAAATTGTCAATGTCGACCTGCTGTACATTTTGGCAAGGTCAGTAACACGCACACCTCTCTCATGCTTCTCAATGATTTCCTTCTTCAGGTCTACCTGAATCGCTTTCTTTATCGACTTTCATTTCACACTTTTTCAAGGGGCTTCTCGCATACACATGCGCTCACAGTACAGCACACATACAGTAACGGAGTAAACTGTACATGACAGTGTCGACAGAACACTTGCGCAGTTGCTGCCTGAATGGGAAATACAGAGCGTGCTGACTGATGATGCATGAGTTATCGCGTGAAGTTTGTTTGTCTTGTGAGTTGCCACTCGTCTAGCAGAACAAATATTAATTTTTTTGCTCGTCTTGTGAAAATATCATCTTGTGAGGTGCTCATCTTATGAGCTTCCACTGTATTATATTCCCCTGCCAGTTGTGAATGACCCTAGGGCGCAATGCTCATCTCCATTTCATAGCCAAAGAGCCAGTGTTGTCCAAAGATGCTTCTACTGTCATGTGGCAGCATGACTATATGCTGAGTTGTACAGAATGCTGTTATCTTCCCACAGGAGTTATCTGTTTACATTTCTACATGCTTTTGAACCTCTCGGTTGGCAGAAGCTGTGTCAGGAAGGGGAGCTCACCCCATTACACATTATATGGTGGTGCCTAGGTCTCAAACTTAAGCTTCCAACCTTTCGGCCGACAAGCTTAACCACTCGGCCACCACATCCTCTATTCCACATATTGCATGTTACTTAAACTTAATTGCATTCTCAATATGTGATTAGCATAATTTTGAGAATGCCTTATTTGAGTAAGAATTGATAAACTGAATAAAACTTTAAATACTTGTTTTGGCATATAGCTACAGCAAAATAGCTATCCTGCCAAGTCATACCAGGAACATAGAACAATGGGGATGAATTCCAAAATTGAGATTGTGTTCTTAGATATTCACAATCCACTTAGTACATAATCTTGATGTTTTAATTAAGTGGAAATTAATATTAACATAGGAAGTAAAATTATTCTTTTTAGATTTCATACAGGTTTGTGAAGTATGATTAATAGCACTTTCAAAGAAAATTTGACAGAATTTCTATTGTTAGGTGTTCTTGCCTGAAAGTATACCTTTGCTAATGGCTATGCAGTAATACCTTTCATCTTCTCAGTTTTATAGTTTGTGGAAAGGCTGAAGGCCATTTGGCAGTTAGATGGTCAAGGGCTTGAGAAAATAGTGGAAGAACACATGTGATGAGTATTCCTGAATAAGTAGCACATTTTAGCTATGGCTTTTGCTGTTTCCCTTTAGGTATTTCTACAAAGGAGAAGAAATTTAATTGTTAGGTACAACTGACTATAGGCTCATCTGGTCATTAGGACTAAAAATTTTACATCTGCCTTTCTTCATCCTAAGTAGAAAGGACAAATGTTGGTGGCATGCTTGGTCTGGGTCATTGCTAAAGCTTTTTAAAGAGAATTTAGAAAGCCCAAAAGTTTTGTTTTGAAAAAGAAATGCTCAAAAGTGAATGGAATGCAATATGGAATGAGTAAAAGCGTGTCTTCCCTTTTGTGACAGTTATCGTATGCTGCTTTTTGTGCATCAAAAAATACCACATTTTATCTCTTTGTTTCTCTCAATAGGATTGGGAAAGACTCCAGTGTGCAATCTTAGAGAGCAATTTTCAGTCAATTTTGACAATAATGAGTAAATGAATAGACTGATTTGGTATGAGGCAATTTCCTATAGTTATTAACATCATTTTTCCACTTGATTAAAATTTGAAACCTTAATGAGATAGTAGTTGTAACTTGGTTCATGCGATTGGTGACTGATGAAGTATCCATAAACTGTACAGTAATACAAGTAATTCTTGATTTACGATCAGATTGGGACCAGAATTTCCACTGCTAAGCAAGGCAGTTGTTAAGTGAGTTGTATCTGATTTTGCAGTCTTTTTTTGCCACAGTTGTTAGAGGAGTCATTGCAGTTGTTAAGTGAATCATGTTGTTAAGCGAATCTGGCTCTATCTGTTGACTTTGCTTATTGGAAGCTGGCTTATTGGAAGCTGGCTGGGAAAATTGCAAATGGCAATCATATGACCCTGGAATGCTGTAACCATTATGTTGTCATGTGCCCAAATGTTGATCACGTGATCATGGGAATGCTGCAATAATCATAAGTCATTTTTTCAGTGCCATTGTAATTTTGAATAGTTACTAAATGAATGGTTGTAAGTTGAGGATTATCTGTGATTGCTCCAGCTATAAAATTAGAAGACAACTAATAATAACTTTGTGCCATTATTGTGAAACAAATACTATGAATAATTTTTCTGTCTATACTTCTTGTCTTATTATAAAATAGCTGCCATTTGCTTTAGGCAACAAAGAAACAATGTTCACATAATATTCCCAACTCTAGCTTTAGCTCATGTAATTACTGTATATACAAGAACAGGCTTCTTTAATGAGTAGCTTACAATTTGCTTATATATCAGTTATTGGCAGCCAAGTTGGCTACTAATGCTCAGTGTAAGTAAGGAGCACAATATATATATTGTGAAAATCAGGTAAAACTGATAAATTCATTAAAAAAATAATTAAAAGTATTAACTTTTAGAGTCTTTGGATTTCAGCGGCATACACATTTAATAAATAAATAAACTTAAAAATCCAGAAGGTACATCAATATCCAGAAAAAATAAAACCTCATGTTGACATATAGGCAGATTTCTAAAAATTAGCAAAGAAGGAACTTGACATCTGTTTTAAGCTAGGTTCCATTATTGAAAGATTACTTTTATGGATAATGATTCAATATGGTTTCTAACTGTATTGGGCCACTGAGCAAAATTTCTGCAAGCAAATCTCTGCAGACAGAACTCAATTTTTAGATATCTGTACTGCTTAGGACTTTAAAAATAGAGACTCCCCACTTTGACCTACTTGGAAATGAACTGAACACTAACAAATAATATTTTCAGCTTCTGTCAAGAAATTTTGTCCTAGAAACTTGTTGCTCCCTTTGTGGTAAATACATTTTTTTATACTTTCTCTTTGGATGCTGTCATAGGAAAAACATACAAGAGACAGTTTTTATGTGCTGTATATGATCAAAAAAGGCAAATATACTTTTATATATCACATACATTTTGGCATAAGAATTCTAAAATTACCTTATTATTTGTGTTATTTCCTCATTCTTGGCACTTTTTGTAGCTCCTTGCAGGTATTTTGGTAATTTTTCTGGGTGGGTCTTTTCTTGTTCAGATAATAGTAATTTTTCAAGTCTCCTATAAAGTTTCCTCAGACAGAAATAATTGATCAAAATGCAACTGCGTATGCTGTCAGCGTTCACTTTAGAGTAGTAAAAAGTATTTAGAAAGTAGACTTTAACAGCCTAGAAAAATACTTAATGTTGCTTTTAAGATTGCTATTATTAAACATCTCTCTATATCAGATGCATCCTTTTCCCTTTGATTTTGAGCAGCAGATGAAAAGGAAATGCTATATTTTTAAAATCTGAACCATTTTTTTGTATTCAGAAGTCTCCTTGGATTCATATAGACAGCCAGTAGTGTAGTAGTTAAGATGTTGGTGGCTATGAGTGGGGAAACTCAGATTCTGGTCCTTCTTTAGACCTGGGCCACAAATTCCCGCTCAGCCCTAATCAGTGTCAGGCTCTGCGACAAGTTAGCTGAACAACAAAACCCCTTGCCATCAACAAAAGATAATATATCTGCATTCATCATCCATTTGAGTTTTTTTTGTCATCTCCCTCCTATAGAAAGCTTCATGTGGAGAGAGCCATAGTGGAATCTACGGTAACAAAATCCCTCTGTATCTATTCTAGACCCTGGCAAGGGCACACCTAACAAAATGATCTTTAAACAGTGGGTTAATTTTAACCTTTTCATAGCATAAATAAGCATGCCACCTGAACCCCAATTCATGACCTTCCAACTCTTGCATTATTTAAAATAATCCATTATTTCAACCAAATAAAGCAACAAGCGTCATAATACAGTCTGAAATCTGGTAATCCTAAACCACCTTTCTTTTACATCTTGTAACATAAATCTTATTCTTGGTTTCTTGCCTTGCCATATAAAATTGGAGATATCTTTTTGCTGTTGCTTAAACATAAGATCTTTAATCAAAATTGGTATCATCTGAAAAAAAATAACATTCTAGGTAAAACAATCATTTTTATAACAGAAATTCTACCCATCAAAGTTAATTGCAATTTAGTCCATCTGTCTAAATCATTCTTACTTTCCTGCCAAACTTTAACATAATTATTTTGAAACAGTATACAATTTATATTAGTCAACCAAATTCCCAAATACTTAACTTTTTTTCAATTGTAAAACCAGTGTTATTGATGAAAACCTCCTGATCACGTACCATCATATTTTGGAACATCTTTGTCTTCTGCTTATTTATTTTCAAGCCAGCCAATTTACCAAATTTGTTCAATTTTCCCATAACATGATCAATATCACTTAAGGGATCCTGTAACACCAATATATTGTCTGCAAAGGCACAATCCTTAAAATTTCGATTCCTCAATTGAAGTCCTTATCTTTGTCTCTTCTCTAATATCTCTAAAAAACACTTCCAAAACTAAAATAAGTCTAAGAAGGCTAGGCTGTTCTCCTTGGCATGTGACTGTGCAGTTATCATTGGAGAAAACAGAAGGCTCCATGTGGAAGTATACAGGAAGCCCACTCACACAGACCAGTA
>JANHZU010000515.1:93560-104906 GCA_032468055.1 Acrochordus granulatus
TTTTGGGGATTAAGTTCATTTTCATGGCAAAAAGGGACTTTGCAATTAATTGCAATTGATCTGATCACTCTTCATAATATTCTGGAGTCGATGCAAATTGCCATCATACAAACTGAAGACTTTGTAAAAATTAATATTTGTGTCATTCTCAAAACTTGTGGCCAGAACTGTAATGTACACATTAATATGTATAAGTGACTTTGAGCAATTTACAAGTGAAAAACCATGTAAAAATAAAATCCTAATCAAAAAGTTAAAAAGACATAGAGATTATCCTTAAGGCTCCAATCATCCCAAGGTTGTGTAGCACTCTTGGATTCCTATACAGAGCCAAGTCTTCTGGAAAACCAGAAGAGTGGGGGCCAACCTCACCTTAAGGGACAAGATGTTCCATAGAGTGGGGATTTGTATGTAATGGTGCAATCTGGCTACCTTTTTTCTATTTCTGAATTTTTACTTTTTCCTTTCTATATCATTTTTATTCCTTATGATCTGTGTTGTTATGCTTGGGATTTGCAGGGCCAAGAAGATTCAAGCAGAGGATCTGATAACTCTAGTTATGATGAAGCACTGTCCCCTACATCACCAGGACCTCTTTCAGTGAGATCTAGTCATGGAGATCTTGTCAATTCCAGCATGACTCAACCAACTCCTGACTTGCATGGTATCAATCCAGTTTTCCTGTCCAGCAGTCCTAGCCGCTGGAGTGTAGAAGAAGTATATGAGTTCATTGCATCTCTACAAGGCAAGTCTGCTATCTTATCCCCCATGTTCTGAAGAGAAGGTAGGGGGTAAATAGCTATATTGTTAGACAGCTAAGTACTGTTAGATTTGAAATAGTAACTCTATTTGGCATGATATTCTCCTTTGTTGTGAGAGAGACTGAGACCTTATACTTCAGTGTTGCCTCTTTCTGAAATCCAACATGACATTCAGCAAGCTCCTAACCTTTCCCTCTCCTTCCAAAAAATGTTGGAGCTGGGCAGAGAATGATGGAGGAGGCAGAGTTTGCAAAAAGAGCCTTCCTTCCTTCCATACATTACTGTTGGAGAAATCTTATGTTTAGATAAGTCTAACAGACGTACTATTTGCCTATAAACCAGGAACTCTGAAAGTGGACATTATTTATAATTTTAATTCCACCTTTATTATTTTTATAAACAATTCAAGACAGCAAATATACATATTATTTTTTAATAAAACAAAATGTTTTTATCCCATTTTCCATTAAATTCTAGTTTTACCAGTGACTTTAAGGAAGCATAATCTATGCTTCTCATCTCAGTATACAGATAATATTGGAACTTTGTAGGGATATTAAGAGAGTTAGACATAATACTTGAGTCACAGCAAATGGCAGCACTTAGCATGGTGCTGATGCCTGAAAAGCTAAACAGCCAGACCTAGATGGAAGAATAACAAAGCCCCTACTAGTAGACCGGACTTGAAAGTAAAAAAGAAACAAGCACATACCCACCCCCAAAAAGCATCAGTGGCAAACCATTTCATCATTATTGTCAACTACAGTAGTTTTTGAAGAAATCAAGCTTGACTCAAGTCTCTTTGAATTGTTTAAACATAAAAGCCTGATTCTTACCAATATTGAGTTACGCAAAATACTATTAAAGATGTATATTGTTTCTACATCTAAACAAAATTTTATCTGCTTCTTGAATCTGTTAGGCTGCCAGGAGATTGCAGAGGAATTTCGCTCACAGGAGATAGATGGTCAGGCCCTGCTCCTGCTAAAGGAAGAACATCTCATGAGTGCCATGAATATCAAGCTGGGTCCAGCTCTAAAAATCTGTGCCAAAATCAACATTCTCAAAGAGACCTAACACTGAAATGCAGAATTCTTTGCTTTCGTAGCCGAAACGAATACACTAAATGGAAGAAAAATTGTTCTCTCGTAAGTCTGTGTCCATTGCTAATTCCCTTGGAGGCCTTGAAACATCTTGTCAAGAGCATAGAATATGATCTGTGTTATGAATTGTTGGAGAGAGAAAAATGCAAATAAGGGAAAAGTTCTGTGGTGCAGCTGCTGTGAGTCCTTCCTGCTGAGTTGCTGGATCCTCACATTTTTCTCCTGGTAGAATCTTTCTTTCTACCAGGTTTCAATTTTCAGGGGACAAGTTGGTGCTGAATCTTTTTTCTTGCTAAAGAGTTCTGTTTGGAACAGTAAAGAACTGAGTTTCAAATGACATCTTTCACAGTGTTGACTGAAAGTAGTTAACTGACTTAATACAGAATACTGGAGGGAAGTTAATTCAACATTAAAGACTGGAGCCGGCCCAAGTCTGATAGGACTCTCTAAGAGACATCACCTCTGATACCATCAGAGGGTTTAAAGATTTTTAATTCCACTTGTGTCTCTTGTAGGGGTTGGAGAAAAATTATTCAAGAGCCAAAGGAGAATCCAACTCTATTGAAACTCAAAGTGTTCCATTGTACTTTTAAAAAATTGTCTTCTTTGGTTTTGTATCTTGCCCTTCTCTTATGATCATATGGGACAAACTTTCTGCTATCATCAGGTTTGTATCTTCTGCCCAAAGCCTGTTTATTTTTGTTTATTAAGCAAATATCTTATTCAGTAAAGGAATGCTTCAAAAACAACATTGCCATCTTGTCTGATTTTTCTTGTACCAACTTTTGTGCAATCAATTTGCAACTTGTTTTGAATAATCCCAATTATTGTTTCCTGAATTTAAGTTTTGGAAATGATCCATTTATGAAACAAAGTGTATATCCACACAAAATCTTTAACTTTTCACTTAGATTCCTGTTCTGAACTCTTCAAATAAATTCTAACAATTTAGAATAATATGTACAGTATTCTATTTCAGTGTTCTGCCAGTATATTTGAAACAAGCTTGTAAAGTCAGTGGCTATATGTTTAATTTGAATAAGCATTTCAAAACATCAAATTCTCAAGAATAGATTTAGGAAAGCCAAGGCTTTTTGGTAGATGTTTTTCCATATCTTCCCTTCTATTTATAGTTTAATATATACTTTTTAAACTAGTGTAATTAAGCAGAGAAAGAGTAGTAAACAAATAGGGAATATTCTTTGCTTATTATTTTGTTCATATTTTCCAGAGGTGATCTTTAATATGGAATGTAACTAGAATATGTAACTTTATTGTAATTTATAGTAACATGCTGAATGAGTATGTGTACATGTTTCCAAAGACAAGTTAGCACAAAACTACATTAAGGAGGTCATGATTTTATTTCCAGCTAAAATTTGTTTAGCTGTCATTCATGAACTGTTTTGAAAAATTTAAGCACACGCATATTTTGAAAGTTCAAGTCATTTTAATTTTAAAGTTGCAATTTTATACAAAATCTTAAACATTGCTATGAAAATATGACAGATGTAATGGCCCATTTTTGTCTTATAAAAGAGCCTGATGAAGAGGGCTATACCATGTCTCAAATCTCATCTCAGCTAAAGCATCTATTCCTAAAAGAAATAAGAATAGATGAAGCCTATAGATGCACCTGGAGATTTATTCCCAGTTAGATCCACCAGTTCCTCTCGGAAGATACCAAGAAAAGATGTAAATATTTATTTCTCCTCACAAAGAACTGGTATTCCCAGCAAGTTCAAGCAAATTCAAAATCCTAATTGCATTTTAAATGCAAGTCTGAGAATCATTAGAAAAACAGTACAACATGCACCAAAGAAATGGAAGCAATTCCCTGAAGACCTGCCATGTTCTGTCCTTTGTTAAAAAGTATATATAGGAACAGATCATATTTGACATTTCCATTAAATTCATACTGTATAAGCAGAACTATGAACATGAACGTTTATCAGTTTTAAAAATATTTAGTCCAAAACACTAGAATGGGTTGACAAGAACCAGAAAACCATTGTCCATACATACAGATTTTGGGGTTTCTTCTATCTTTTTTGGTTAAAAATCCTATCCATTGTTGGGTTCTGTATTTTATATAATTTGCAGTTGCAGGTATTGTCGTTTTGTATGAAAGATAAAAGACCAGCTTTTAAGCAGAATTAAGTGTTAACTATCATTAAAGTCTGCTCTTTTAAGAAATTTTTTTCATTTACTGTTCGAAAATCTCCACTGCCATTTAAATATAAACCATTTAAATATGTTGCTGGTAAGCATCCTTTTTGGCTAACAAAAGAAGCTTAATTTGATGAAGGACTATTATCCTTTGTTAAGAAAATATAGATATTTCCATTTGGTCTACTGTTCCTCCACAGGATTTGAAAATGGAAGGAAAGGCTTCATTGAATTATAAAAAATGTATAACTGCATAACTGAAAATCAGAATCCAGTGTTTTTGAAGAATAAAGCCTATAGAAAATACACAAGTACATTCAGTCATTGTAGCTAAAATCCTGTTAGTATTATTTCAAACCCTTTCCTCTTCCATGGACTATTTCTTTTCTGCACACCATCAAACTGCTACATATCTCTTCCCTTTTGGAAAATGATTCTGAGCATTTTGAGCAGTCATTTAGTCCAAACCTCCTTAGTACAGTTTTGTGTTCATAAGCCTTGCACAGCATTTATTTGCATCACAAAGAATAAAAAATGGTGTGCAGAAGAATGGGTAATTAAACTGAAGGCAAGCCACTTAAAAGGACATTTAGATGAGGGGAAAAAGTTACTGGATGTCACTTGTGTAAGAACCGTACAGAAATAAAAGGTGCAGATCACATGGGCAGCAAGTGGTCATCTTGTTCTTCCGATTCCTCTCCCAGCTGGTCATCCCCAACACCACGATATGCAGCTGGTACATTCTGTGGTTTAGATCGGCACACAAAATCACAACCATCCTACAAACAGATTAATGAACTCAAGATCAAACCACTGTAACATTAAACCTCATCAACTGACACAGTTTTATTTCTCTGGCTACTTCACTTTAGTTTTATTTTTTAATATGCAGTGAACAACAGCTCAGTCCTAATGTGACAAAACATGCCTAACTTCTTAAACATTGCACATTAGTGATCTATATGTCAGTGTATAGTAAATTTAATAAACTGATACAAAAAATGCTTCACTGCTATATTTACTGCCATTACTAATTTTTACCATAGTCACTTTCTCCAGTTGCCAGTGCGTGAGAAAAAACCATAATGCTAAATCACAATGTAATTTGTTTGGTTTTGGTACTCATCAATGTTTGGACAGGAGCTATGATTTCACAATACTATAAGGATTTAGGAATATTTATTTATTAGCCATGGAATTAGGTATATTCCAAATGTTGAAATAGTGCTTGAACACAGGAATCACTTTCTAGAAACAACTGTAGATACTAATTCTATATAACAATGGCCACATCTGCATCTGCCTTCATAGAATATTTCTACTAAAGTTAGACCAGGACTTTTGCTGGAACTGCTCTTAAATTGATGCAGCCATGGAAGAACAGCCCTTTCTTCATTTACCTCATGACAGACATTTCTCTAATAAGCTAATACCTACTTATCAAAGGGAGCACAATAAAACTTATTTATCTGTAATTAAGATTCTTCAAGTGCAAGTGTGACTTCACACAACCCACCCTTCTATCTTGATTAGTGTCAATGTTTTTTCCTGAATCAGCAACTGAGCTGCAGTAACTGTATATGTCCAGTAGGAGCCATGGCTAATAATGCATGGTATAGGACTTCTGCAATTATTTATTTAACTCTGGAGGGTTCTATAAGGTTTCCATGCAGATACATAATCTGTGAACGTATTCACAGATGATCTGTAGAAGAATGTTACTGTAAGTGACATTTTTTCACTATGTGAAAATATAACTTTCTTTCCATGGCATTTCCACATACCCGTGGCCACTGTGTGAGATACTACATGAGAACAGTTTCAAAGAGTTATAGTAGTATTGTCTGTAGATTGGTAAGACGCTAGATTTGCCATACAAAAATATAGCTGTAATAAGCATGAAAACTTATAGTTCCATCTCCACTCATAGACATATACCACAATTGTGACATAGCCAGTTACAAGCCATTCTTTGAAGGTATGATTTACAGCTTAAAAGCAAAATGATTTTTTACCAGACTCTCTTAATGTTACCAAAAAACAAATATTATCACTTAGAACAATTACAAATTGTCCTCATTTAATGACCATTCAGTGACCATTCAAATTTGCAATGGCAGTGAATGAGTGGTACTTTTACATTTAAATTATTCTGACCATCAGTGTCTCACAGTCACGTGATTGTGATTTGCAATCTGCTGGCTTCCCACGACAAAAGTCAATGGGGAAGCTGGCAGCAATAGCGATTGTGAGATCTTCTCTTAACATCCCCTGCACAGTCCTTGCTTAATGACAGTATCCAGGGTCTGCCTGAACTGCTGTTGCTAAGCAGTACAGTCACATAAGGTCACACTTTATGACTGCATCACTTAGTGATGGAAATTCCAGACCCGACTGTTAACTGAAGACTACCTGTATAACCTAAAATATACTCACAGCTACTAGATTGCCAAGATCTTGCCAGAAAGCAAAATGAGGAAACTGCTCCATGCCCTTTGCTCCAACTACCAGACGCTGATAGAGAAATCCCCCAATGATGTATATTGCAATCAGTGAAGAAAACCTAGAAGAGAAAAGAAAAACTCGCAAAAGATTCACATACAAAATATAGCATTATAAAATAAAATATACACACATGCATGGCAGTTCTAGAAGACTGCATATTAGGGCTGTGAAATTATTAGATTCACCTTCAAAAAGTTGTCTCAGGTTCATAGGGTACAAATATAGTGCCTGTCTATAAATTCTTAAAAATATATTTTAATACAGAAAAATCATCTTGTGATATAAGCCAGTGTCATAAGGGAAAAAATGAGACTAAGCTCTGGCTCATACTTACAAGTTTAATCATCTGTATCTATTTGGAATACATGGAATCCCTACTGTTTTGTGAAATTTCTTGGAGCTAATTATACGCAGCAGAGCAAGTAGCATATTCAGGCTATGTATGTGTATACTTAGGTACAATTAACATTTTCTATGATAGCAGGAGAGGAAAAAAACTGTAAAAATCAGACAATAGCAGAAGAAACCAACACGAATGAAGTGCACTGAAGAACTAACCAAAATCCTAAAGTTCACATGTCAGATATATATTTGTCACACATAGTCAGATATGACTATGTGTGACAAATACATACATATATAGTGTAGTACCAAGGTAATAAAAGCTCAAATGACAAATCAATTTAACCTGCAGGGTTTTCTTACTCTTCCATGCATTCATACACCAACATATTTATAAAGCTCTTTATAAGTATCTATAAAAGTATAACCACTACACAGCAATATATTTAAAGAAGCAACAGCACCATGTCATCCTTCCAAACTCAAATCAAGTAATTCAAAATTATAGTTCAAATGAGAATCAAAGTTTAATTGTCCTTCTGTTATTAACTAAATCTACTTGAATACTTGAATACATTAGTATGTTTATTAGCTCTGTACCTCTGCAGAGGGATGATGGCTGCACTATTATCAGTAAGGGTGTATTGGGGTAGTTCATGTCCAGAGAGAAAATATATTCTGTGGGTGCAGATTCAAGAAATATGTTCTGGGTAGACAGTAAACAGAAAGGACAAAAAGAAGAAATAGGTATGTAGTATATACCCAGTAGGCAAGTGGCAGATGCTATGGGAAAGCTGGGAAATATCTATGATTTTCTCTGTACTATAGGGGTATAGAAAAAAATCGGATGTTTTGTTTTTAAACATGTAACAAAAGAGCTCCTCTTGAAACACTACATAACCAGATGCTATTCCTATTCCCATGTGAAGGCCACAAAAGTAGAGTTGAAAGAATTTTTGAAAGAATGCAGAAAATTTGGCTAAGAGCATAATTTTAAAATATTAAAATAAAACCAGACAGAGGAAACACAACCCTACTCTTACTAATGGAAAATTTATTTAGATTATCATATTATTTGTTACCTTAAAAATTAAGAATGAAAAAAACTATTTTCACTTTCTTTAAATAAACCTTCTGGGTTATTCAACAAACAACTTACTAGACAGAGCAACTATATTTATTTAACATTTATTTCAAGTATTGCTTCCTCATGAGGCCTTTTTTAATGTTTTCAGTTTTTTTAAAAAATTACTACCTTAAGTGTTTGGTACATACTTCAGTTGTTATTTTTTAATGTAGTTCAAAAACCAAAACTTAATAAACTGTGTTGTTCTTTCTTCATGTTGTTTCTTGCATTAGGGTAGACTGCAAAAAATGGGAGTGGTGGTTGGTGCTTCTTAATTGCATTAAGTGACATTAACAAAGCTGGAAAACGCACAGGATATACAGCAAAATTCAGCAAACCAACTTTGTATGGATAGTATTTCTCGTTATGCAATTTCAATAACATTAGATACAGTGCATATTAAATTAGCTAGCTAATACAGAAGTTAAAGGTTTAACTGCCTACAGAATAAAGCACAATGTACCACTTATGGAATCCACTCATCTACCATATGGTAACCTTCTAAAAGCATACTTAAAAAAATCAACACAATTTATCAAGAAGGCTAGCAATCATTCAGCTTATATGCATAACTCTTCCTTCCTCATATCACTTCATTCTCACATCACCCAATCCAGTTAAATCAATTGAAGCCAGGACATACCAAGTTCAGTTTTAAGCCAGTATCTGAAACAAACAAAACAACCCAGTATAAGAGCCCAGCTGCAGCTTTCATAATTGTCAGAACACTCAAAACTACACCTCTTGAAACAGCTATGCATTCAGTTTTGCATTCAGAAAAATCAAAGCATGTTTTCATTTCATTTAACAATTATTCTGAGGTTGAAATGTTTCAAGGTCAAATATTTTGCCTGTCTGCACCCACATATAAAATGGCTTATTTAAAAGCCTGGACAAATTATGTTAGAGGATCCTGTTTTCAATTTATACAGAACATAAGAATTAGGCTAGAGTGAATGGAACAGCTGAAAGCATGCTTGCTAAGATTCTGGGTTTAGTAGAGACCATTCTCCTTTGCAGTTTTAGAGAACCACTTGCAAATTTCTATGTTTGAAGACTGGTAAAAATCATGAGGATTTTGACTAGTGATCGTTCTTGAAATGGTTCGTAGCATCATTCTGGATGTTGTAAAAATATGGCCAAAGAGTATGACAGCACTTAAGATCCCTCTCTTGCTTCACCACTTTAAGCAAACTGGACAATTATTTAATTGTAAATGGGCAGTTGCAATGAATTTGCTAAGTGCTTTAGAGCAAGGTTATCCATACTTTTTCCTTCATACCACTCTTCTGATCTTCATTTACCTCTGTGAACCGCTATAATCTCAGTTAGGGTACTTTAAGTTAAAAAGATACTTTACCACCTGCATTGTTTATTATCTAAACCATATCATATGATATAATTGACTTTATAATACAAAAGTCATGTTTGCATATTGGGACAATGATAAATTTTTTTGGCATTTGGCCTCTGTACAACACCATACTGAATTTGAAATGGAATGCTCAAGATGTGAGCAAAGTGAAGACTTTCAGCTTTAATTCAAGGGGTTTAACAAAAGTGTATCATTAACCACTGAGGAATTACAGCCATTTTAATACATCTATCCCTATTTTTGGTGGCTCATAAATGAGGGGACAAACCACATAATTACAAATATAAGATTGTTTTCAACACTTAGATGAAAATCCTTTGCAATCAATGACTGCCTAAAGTCTGGAACCCATGGACATGACCAAATACTCAGCTTCTTCCTCTGAGATGCCTTGCCAAACTTTTACAGCAACTGCTTTCAGCTGCTGCTTGTTTGTGGGTCTTTCTACCTTCAGTCTTGTCTTCAGAAAGTGGAGTGTGCTGTATTAGGCTGACATCTGGCCAGTGAAGAATATCCCATTTCTTTGCCCTGAGAAACTCTTGGACTGCTTTTGGGTCATTAGCCATCTGCAATATGAAGTAGTGTCCTATCAGCTTTGCAGCATTTGGCTGAATCTTAGCAGAGAATATAGCCCTATGCACTTCAGAATTTAACCTATTTTTATCAACCGTCAGGTCATCAATAAACACCAAGATATTTTCTACTACTGGTAGTCCTCAGGTTATGACTATTTATTCAGCAACCAAAGTTATGATGCTGCTGAATGAGTGGGACTTATGGCCGATCCAAAAAGTTGCAGCAATCATAGCATCCTGCAGTCACATGATTGCAATGTGGGTGCTTGGCAACCAGTTCGCACTTGATCACCATTTGCACCATTTACTGTCTTCCTACAAGTAAAATCAATGGGGAATATGGCAGGGAGCTGTAAGCAGCTCCAGTAAGTTGCTCCCATTTCTGCCACTTTTACTCCTAAGGGGTTTATAGGACATAGTGCTCACCTTCACTTGCACCAAGCCACAGCACCCACCCATGTCTCCCACATCTCTGCCCTTTTGGATGCCCTGTTCAGCATGGCTGAGATGAAGATGCTGCTGTATTTTACTGTGTTGCCTCAGTTGAACTTCATTGTCTTCTTCAATTTGCCTTTGCCATCCTGGCCTACAGATTTCTTCATCAGACTAGCTCACTGCCAGCTGCAAGTTATGAATGCATGCTTGCTGCAGCTCTCTCCCCACCTCTTCTGCTTCAGCAGCCCACCAAGTAGGCAAGGAAAAGAAGACCACAAAGCTCAGCTGGGAGACCCAGGGGTGACAATGGCAGAATATATTGGCATCTTCATCTCAGCCATGCTATACAGGATGGTCAAAACAATGGAGATGGGGGGGAGATAGGCAGGTGCAGGGAGGTGAAGCAGAGGCAATTTGTGCAGGGTAGAACATGACTGTGGGATGCTGTGACAATCATAAATGTGGGCTGGTCACCAAGCATCTGAATTTAAATCACACACCAAATATTCCTTTCCATACTTTAAAATTAAGGCTCAGAGCCATTTTAATTGCCTTATATTAGATGCCATCATGTATATCACTACCTTGGCTACTGTTATCAACAGAATAATATCAAGATTAGACTACCATAATGAATTATATGTGGGGATACTTTAAGAATCACAATTAAATTACAAGTCTTTCTTGAAAGGGTAACCTTATGAACCAGGAAGATTTATGTAAAACTCCCATCTGCTTTCAATAATCTGAAATGTATATTTTATTTATTCATTACATTTATATGTCACTGATCTCGGAAGTGACTCTAGGTGGCTTATAGTGGAAATAAATAAAACAATAAAACAAAATATTAAAATAAACAACAAGATGAAAGGGATACCCAGAAGCAGAATATTCAAAAAATAAATGTAAAAATGGAATACCTACAGAGAAGTTCAGCCCCATTTCTCAGTCA
>JANHZU010000515.1:148947-159298 GCA_032468055.1 Acrochordus granulatus
CAGGCCTCTCTTATCTTTTTAAGTGGGAGAACTTGCACAATTGGTGGCTGACTGAATACTTTTTTGCCCCACTGTATCATATTTATATTGGCATTACAGTTCAACCTTGGGCAAGAATTGTAATCTCAGCCCATGACATCAAGCTTGAGCAATAAGCCTGTCATCAACACCTGTTACAACAACACTTAGTTGATTCCCTCCTCCTTTGCAGAAAAAATGCTAGGAAGAAAAAAAATGGCATTACAATTATTCATAACCTAAAGAAAGCTTCAGATATAGACTTGGTTATATCCCCAACTCCCTGCTGTTCCCTCCTTATACAATTTTGTTGTTTCAAGTTTTTTAGTGATGATCTTATAAATATAACTTTAGGTTGTAAAAATGCTTCAAAGAACTCTGGATAACTAGATCTAGATAAGAAAAACTTCATTGTGTACGAACTGCATCAGCTATAACCCAAACATAAGAGGATATAAAATGCAAGATATGTGTTGTTATAACAATAACCCCAAAAACAAACAAGCTGATTACAACTTTGATGGAAATATCCATGCTTCAATCTCTCATGAATAATTACTTATTGAAGTTGGTATTAAAATACTTTGTGTGCCCCTAAATAAATTTATTTAGGAGTTTTAATAAGGTACTAGCTCACCAACAAATATGGGCTATGCCTTTAAAAAGGAGAGTTTCCATTTTCAAGGTGAAAGTGAGCTTGGATTGAGATTGAGTCAGTATATTGTAATATAATTATGTCAAGAAGTAATTTACTATTTACAGTTCATATTTCCTCTTCAAGATTGCTCCCCATTAGGTATATTGCCTTGTCTTCAGGGGAATAGAATAAATAACTATCTCTTTAATTCAGAAAAAGGTTTGAGCCATGCAATCTTTCTCTTACCTGGATGTAAATTGAAGGATACTGGAATGCAAAAAAAGGAAAAAGAAAGAACATTGTTAGATATATAAGCCATGTTTTACTTTTTCTTATTATGTTTTGGGTATTTTATCTTTATTTATTTATTAAATTTATTCATTGCCCAATATATTATAAGCGATTCTTGGTGCCTCACAATAAAATTATCTTATTCATTATTTATATTTATGTTGATATTTTTAAATTATCTTTGATATCTAGAGTTGTTTTGTAAGATGGGTGGCTATATAAATTGAATAAAATAAATAAGCCAGTAAATAGTGAATCTGTAGGTTTAAGGCTGATTCTCAGTTGCTCTTACCATTTGGTTCACGGGCTTGAAATCAGGATTCAGAGCAACAATTCTAAACAAAACTGGAAGAATAAAAAAAATCAATTCTATTAATTTTATTGAGGTTAAAATATCAGATTTCTGTATAATTTTAACTGACAGCAATATTCATCAAACACTTCCTTTCTAGCTATTAATGACTGATAAATAATGAAAAAGATTACCAATGTCTATATAGAATTTTGGACTGAACTTCCAAAGTCATAATTTTTATTCTAAAATGCACATGGTACATTTGAAACTATAATTACAACAGGCCGAAGGAAAATCAATCCATGGATCTCTTTAACTGGTGCTTATCTCTAGCAAATCAACAGTCTTCTGATTTGCTAGAGACAAGCAATTATTTAAACATGCTTCTGTGTTTAGACATCTCACATGGAAGTGATCTGGAGTCGAACTATACTTTAGTAGTCTTTTATCGAAGGAAGAGGAAAATGAGTTGATCCCACCAACAGACACCACAAGAACTTGATCTGGGTTTAGGGGGCTGATGGTCTTGAAGTACTCTGACATATCTGGCCAATATGATCATATGCCAAGGCACAAGGAACACTGTTACCTTTCCCATTGAAGGTTGTGCCTATATATTTACCTGCATTTTTACATGCTTTCAAACTTCTAGGTTGGCAAGAGCTGAGGCAAGTAACAGAAGCTCATCCCATTACATGGCAATGCTCAGTCTTGAACTGAACTGCTGAGCAGCCAACCTTCTGGCCAACAAGCTCAGCATCTTAACTACTCGGCCACTGAAATCTCATATATGTGGACTTAGACTCATGTTTAACAATAATATTTGCCTGAACATTCAGACCTTCTTCCTGCTCCATTTTCAGTACTCAGACCTTCTGCAAACAGACATCTACTTTATCAAGAGGAAAAGAGAATGGAATTGTAATGTCTTTTAAAGATCAGAAATGATGATTAAATTGCGACTCAAGAGCTTTTACATTTGCAAGATCACATAGATAATATTGTTTCCTAATAGTGTTTGCTCATTAGAGAAAGTTAGATGTTGTGTCTTGAGGAGTAACTCTTAACACTTTAGCATTCTTCACATACCTTTCTGGCTAGGTTTGTAGGTAGCCTTATCTGTTTGGACAAAGACAGTCGTGCTTGTGTTCCGAATAGCCACAGATCTCCTTTCACGGAAGCTGGTTGAGGAACCTTGGGCAGAAAGCACGATGAAAGCTAGAGGATCAGAAGTTGCTGGTGGAATCTGTTTAAAGAAAATATTTAAAAAAGAACGGGCTAAGGAGAGCTATCCATTTTTTTTCTGTTCGTCCTGGAAATGAGTAGAAAGTACCTCTGGACTCAGCTAGTAGGGGCGGATTTTATATTTTTCAGTATTTAGGCAAGTCTTCCTGATTGGCTCCCTGCTGAAACACATAGAACAGAAGCTCATTGTTACCTAGGGCAGAAAACTGGAGAGCTTCAAGCTCTCCCTTCTTATATGGCCCAGACCAGGTCAATATACACTTACATTAAAGTAAAATAATACTGCAGAGGTTCTGCATGTTTTTGCTCTGAGACATATATAGGTGGGGTGCCACTGAATAGCTATGAGTTCTCCGTTCCCACCTGTTTAATTAGTTCCTTTTCTTTTTCACTCAGTGACAATGCTGAATACTGTAATAAGGTAAAATAAATATTGCGTACCGTGAAAGTGATGCAGTGGGAGAAGTGGTTATCATCCACTGTCCTATTCCAAAGAGGATAGCTGTCCATGTTGTATTGCATTGTAATATTCACAGAAATTGGTTCATTGATGTTCAGGAACTGTACACAGGCCTTATTTGAAGAGTTGCTCTGTACTACTGCAGGAACTAACAGGACATACTGTCTGTAATCAAAATAAAATTGATTTCACTGATTAAATAATTATATCCGATGTGTTGAAGAAAAGTGAATATTACTTAGTTATTTTACTAACAAGCAAATTAGTTAGTTAATTTACTAACAAGCAAATCTCTTCTCATTCCAGATATACTGATTCTGGTATTTGTTCAAGTATGACTGCATCTACAAGCTGCTTGTGGAGTGCAGTGAAAACAAAGAAAAATGAAATCATTTTGAACAAAGCTCAGTGACTACATCAAAGTAAAAAGGAGGCATAATTACACTGGTATCAAGAGCTATGGTGAGTGACAACAAACAACAAGTTGAACTTCTAAGAGTAAATTTAGTTCATTTCCTTCTGGAACACTGGAAACAATATATTTCTAATGTAAGTAGCAGCTTGATTATGGCTGAGCATGCAAAGCTTTGGGTGTGGTTAACAGAGTCCCTCAAAAAGAATTCACCAAATTCCCCTACATACAATATATCCTGCAGTGTGGAAAATATAATCACTTACACTATGGGTTTTAAGGGGGCTTAAATGCTTACAAATACTGCTACTTAGCAGTAGCAAATGCACAGAATGGAGCCAGCAAACAAGAGTTTGCCTTTAATGACTAATTTCTCTTTTTTTCTATTTTCAGGTATTTTATTTTTTTGTTAAATAAGACATATATGAAGCAAATTTATCTATCTATCCATACACAAAGTAATAAATAATACAGTGGAGATTTAAATATTAAATAATTAATTTCAGACCAAAGTCATTGATATATGATTACAACTTTTATATGAAACACTGTGGGTTTTTTAAATGTTATATTCAATTTTGGACGGAAAGCTAAATTTTCTGTTTACGAAACTGACATCCTAAAGTACTATTGAGAGAATTTTTATTTTCTTAGTTTCTGTATTTTAAGGTTCCTAAATAACAGACTGTTTACACTGAAATAATACAGTGTATCAAGATTTATAACATTACAATAAAAGAGAAAAATCACCACATTGTAATTTTAATGTATTAAAATTATTCAGACAGAGAATTATGCAGTATATGGAAAATAATGGCATAATGGGACTTTAGTTTTTATTACTTGCCATGACTGGGAGTTTTTCACTTCCTCTCTCCTCACATAAGAGGAGGAAGGGGAATGTGCAAGAACTTGAATCTCAACAAAATTCTGGCACATAAAATTTAGACATTATTTGTTATGTCTAAATTGAATCAAGTATCTTCCTACTTTATTTAGGGACCTCCACAATTTCTCACATCCTGTCTATCTTTAGGAGTGTCTTTTGGAATCCAAAGCGAAGCTGGATCTGGGCCACTCACTGATAATAATATCAGTGTTTCATTGTAGTTCTGGTCCTTGTTCTTTAATACCTTCGACACTAATTCCTCAGGGTGAGGAATGAAGTTCCTTCTTTCTTCAAAGTAATGAAATCAGCTTAAGTCTCTGAATAGCATATATCTAAATAGTGACACAGATCCTCAGGCTGATATCTAATGTTACATTTTAGTTATAAAATGACCCATTTTTCATACACTTTTTCTTAAACTCCTGTTCAACTTATTTTAGAAACCTATAACAGATCCATAGGTTTTTAAAAACAATGTAAGCAATCTGACAGACCGGAGTTTTTCCAATACAGTACTAATATTTTTAATCCAACTTGTGTTTTAATGGTTTCTCTTCCATTTTAGTTCTCTTTTAAACCATGTCTCATATTATGGTCTCTCATTATACATATTAATAGCACCATGTAACTTAATATAATTTATATAAAATAAATAGAGTAAATAATATTGGTTTATATTTAATGGCATAAAATAGCCGTGGAAATTTAGAACAAAGAAACAGAGACATAAATATCTCAACATAACTATCTTAAACAAATCCATTCATGTATACATAAGCTATAGCAGCATATCCTGACTCCATCATCTTATGACATCTTGCCATTAGCATCTTAGAAGCCATCATCTGAACAAAGCCTTAGCCATTACTGCCACTAGGCTTAATCTAAATCTTTGCGGCATTACATTGATTACTTACGGCTCGAGAGCTTTTGCTCGAGAGCTTAAATGAAAGAAGAGGATCACAAGGAAGATCCAGGAACCCATGGTTGCTCTGATGTGGCAAACACACCTAGAGACAGTCTTTTAAGCTGCTTTTGAAAACTGGCCCCTCCTCTTCTTTCTCTACCTATTTCTCAAAAAGATTGGTTAATGTCAGCACCAGGATTTGCATTCAATGATTAATTTCTTTCCTCTAAGTTTTTCTATTGCTCCATATTTTTTTTTTGTAGATTTCAGGAGTTTCCGGGTTGGTGAGCTACTTGCTTCTCTCCCAGGTGTTCCCATCAATCTGCATACCTTCCCCAAAGGCTTGACAGTTGCTAAGTATTTCAGTGTTTCACATTCAAATGGAGACACGGAAATATAACAAAATCTAATGTACCTGCTTGGTTTGATTAAGACAAAAACTACCAGCCAAAGTATAACAAGGATCTTTACATTTTAATCAGCTTTTTTTTAAAGATAGCAATGTCTTTTCCATCTGAGCAGCTAACATTGCTTATATTAAACTTTTGAAGTCTGTCCCTGCCTTCCAAAGACACTTGAGCTAGGATTTAAAGAGATAGATTCAATTTCCTTCTCTGCAGGTATGTCTCAGATTAAGGTGATATTATTGGTATCACTTAAAATTTCCAGTCCAGTTAAATTCTTAAAAATACAAATCCTGATCTTGCTTGAATTGTCATAATAAAAAAAAATAATGACATACACTAGCAAAGGCAATAATAACTGGGATTCAATTTTTTTTTAAATCCAGCTATCCTACCCATATTTGGAAAATAGCTAAATATATGTTTTCAGAAGATAGCAAGGTATGGATGTCACTCATGGATACAGCATATTTACGATTAAGATCTGCAAATGCTTGGAAATTAATTCCCTCTACTTCCAAATATATGTGCAGCTGAACGCATTTTATAGGGTAAATAGTATTTTACTCTTCCTCTTTCCCTTTTCACAACTATTAGATTATCTCAAACAGTACAATCGCTTTTTCTCAAGTCCGCAAATTTGTAAATGTGAACTCACTTAAATGGTACTATCCCTGTGTAATTACAATCCTCTGAGTGCAAGCAAGAAGACTGGAATGGAGTCAATGCTGCATCCTCAGTCTTTCACTCCCTCAGACATGGAAGAGAGGGTTGACGTAGGTTCTCTGTGAAAAGCAAATTCATGTTTATGGCATAATGTCAAATGATGTGAAAAAATGCATTTCTATATCACTGAGAACTTACACAAACATCCAAAACGCATGGCAGCAAAGGTTACTTTCTAGTATAGGATGGCCTTAGAATGCAGTCCTGAATAAATAAAAAAAATATCTATGAATGGATCATATTCTGCCACCAAATAGTTGATGGCAGTAGTAGTAGAATTTGAGAACATCTCCCAATTCATTTGGAGAGCACAGAAGTGTGGATCATGTTCATTTCCCACATGACAGATTTCTATGTTATACTCAGTATTAAAATGTTAGTTAATACACGTTGCAACTACACTGATTCTGTAGGGAAGAAGTGGTTATTACCTTGCAGTCTTAAAAAGACTGTGTGCTAATAAGGTAAACAAATTATTCACTTTACCACCCTTCTAAATTAAAGTGTTAAATTACACAATGTACAGAAGATGTTATTTTAATCTTGTCTGTTTCCTGCAAACACTATAACAGTTTCAATGTTTGGACTACAAGGATCTCTTTATTAGGAAATGTTCTGATAGCACTTTATAGGAGAACAGTGGAGAAATCTACTGAATCAACTAGGAAGACTCTCATGTCTTAGAGTTGATTAATTCCCAGCAATAATAGTAATAAAATGATTCCCTACCCATTCAAATTGTAATTTTTAGCTAACGATGGGGGAGTGGATTTGGAATGGAGGACTGTTGGCATTTCTGAATTATAGTCCTGAGAGCAGGTTTCTGGACTCAGAATTCTTTGAGATCTATAGATATCCTAATTCTAAATTATACCCATTCTTGCTCTAGAAAGTTATACTGGGGGAAGAGAGTGTTAAAAAGAAGATATTTCTTCAGTTCTTAAATTCCCTGAAGGCTGCTGATATCTCCTTGTATATGGCTGCTCTTGTATGGATACATAAGCAACTGCATTCATGTGTAGACGTTAGTAATGTAGTAGAAATGATGACTGGCCTGCATAGGGTTTCAAATACATAACCCTTCTTTCTCTCTCCTCTTGCATATTTCCTAGATCAATTTAAAATAACAAAGGATTGCTTAAATTTATTTGGAAAACAGAAAAAGGGAGATACATGAACAACCCCTCTGAATATCTGCATGTAGTAAGAGCAATTTTAGTGAGTATTGCCAGTTTTGTATCCAGATTGACCTGTTGGCTTTCATGGCCTCCTAGTAATGGCTTATTGGTCTATTACATAACTAGATGTCAAAAAATGATAAGAGATTAACAGGAGGTCTTTTCTTATTGGTTATGTAAGTACTAACAACTATTCTACTCTTAAACAATGGAAAATATATGAATGGGGGTGTAACTGCTCTTAAGATTTGTAGATATCATAATAGCTAGTTTTCATCCCTTGGTTTCGAAATTCGGGGAATACAATGTGATTTAGGTGACAGTTGTCTGTACTCTTAGAAGGAATTTTGGAAAATCAGACTCTTTAGGGCATGAGAAAGACAGAAAGAAGAGTTAATTTTGTTCAGCAAAGGTCAAGGGATTTTCTGTCCAGTGATATTTCAGAGGATCCACATATATTCACATGCATAAGGTTGTTCATACACATTACCATACCTGACACACCCAATACTCTTGCTAAGCATGTATTTAGCCTCCCAGCCCAGATCTTGCATCATGAGTAGAGTCACTTGCAACTGCCCTTTTCATTCCAGCTTGCTTTAGATCACTGGGTTCATATGCCAACTGAGCACCACAAAACTGATCTTCTCCCCCTGGAATGCAAATGAGGCTATCTAGATTCCCCATTACATTTTTTAATACAGCCCAGCAATTATACAAGAAAAATTTCATCTGAAAGCATCATCTGTTCTTGTTATAGGAAAGAAAATAGGCAGAAAGGCCTACCTAAAATTATTATTTAGTTCTCAACTACAACTGCATTTTTAGCTCTTTATTAATTTAATGTTAGAATGCATAAGCAGAACCAAGAATTATAATTTTAATTTTGAGTAAAGTACATCTTTTCTTCTCAACCAAGACTTTTGAGTGAATCACGAAAGTGGAGATTGGCTTTTCCAATTTACTCTTGATAAAGCATAAATGCTTGGCTGGTCTCTGTGTACATGCTCTTTCTGCAGCTATGAAGTGGAATCTTGTACAAAGCAAATTTACATAACGCAAAAAATATTTTTAGAGTTTCAGGTGATTTCTTCATGCTGTAATGACACTCTAGAACCAGTTTCTTCAGCCTTTTTCTAGAACAGTGTTTCTTGAAGTGTGTGGTTCCACCACTATCCTCTCAGGGATTCTTGAAATCAAAATTATTTGCCAGCCAATGTTGAAAAATAATATTATAATCCTATCAAACAACCATGAGTAGCAGAGTGAATACATCAATTTTCATTTTTAATATGGTAAATATTAATAACTATAGCCCATACAAGCAAAAGCTTTATTAGGGTCCTTCATAATTTTTAAAAATGGGGAAGAGTCTTGAGGGAAAAAAAGTTGAAGAAACACTGTTCTAGAATATCATTTGAGATTCCATTTGCAATAAAACTTATCCCTTAACAAATAAGAGTTTTGAGAAACAAGAATATAGCAATCATTATAACAATTGCATTATTGATGATTATTATAATTTTCAAACAGTTGTCCAATGCACGTATGATGCAATTAATGAATAGCAGCAAAAGGTCAGCATACCTAACCAGTGGAACGAGTCTTCCTAGAATTTCCTGTATAACATGTTAACACCCAAGTTTTTATGTAAATTTAAGTTTATTGGAGTTTATTGAATCAAAAAGGAAGTTACTTAACTGGTTGGATTTGTCACAGTAAAGAATCCTCACTGTCAAGAATAGTCAAGTATCATCCCAAAAAGTATTCATGGCTGAGTGAGGAAAACAATAGCTGTTTTTTTAAGAATTCATGTTAAGCATAGATATATTTCAAATTTCTCCTGATGCGATTTCTGGATATTTGCAAATTAAGTTTAGGTTCATAACATTGTTTTATATAAATAGGTCTATGTGAATTAAAACATACTACGTAAAGTAATACAAAATGTTATTTCCTGGAAGAAAGTATGTAGTAGTTGTTTCTTCTCTGTAGCTGATTATCTCTATGAATAATCTTCAGACCATTACTTTCTTTAATTGCAATTTGCTCCTAGGCTAAATAACATCTTTTCAAAATAGCGTATTCAATTTCTTAATTTCATAATAATAGGCACACAATCCTACTTCAGCTGATACCTACAAACTTGTTGTGCAAGCTACTTAATGCAAAAACACTTTTAGCATTGCTTATGCTTTCCTTTAAACAGAATCAAATCTGCACAGAAGAGTTTAAAAAGGTAAAAGGTTTCCCAACTCTAGTGGGTGGTGCTCACCTCCGATTCACAGCCAAGGGAGCCAGCGTTTGTCCGAAGATGCTTCTGAGGTTATGTGATGGCATTAGTATATTCCAAGGTGCATGGATGCTGTCACCTTTCCCACTGAAGGTGGTACCTATTTTTCTACTTGAATTTTTACATGCTTTTAGCATATGATTATTTCCAACCATACAAAGTAGTTGGTATAAACAGAAGTAGGATGTCATCAGAGGCAATTCCATTGAGCTACAAGTTCTTGCCTGCTTACATACAATATGTCCTGCATTGGATTAAAGAATATTGGAGTCTAAAAAAAGTCTAGTCTTGGACTGCCAAAACAAAAATGTTTTCCAAGTTTCATCTAATGTGCAGTGGCAACCTCTTTTTAAATTAGATTTATATTTTTGACAGATGAACTCTTGTCTTTGATGCATGTGATGCTGTAGAATTGGCCACTTGTAATTTCCAAGTTACTGTCCTGTCCTGATTGGTTTCTGAACAGGTTCTCTGAACATGAGAAGGCAACAAAGCCAGAGGGTTTAACTAGCTGCATTGTGTCTGTGAAGACTCTCACTCGTCCAGGGTAATTGCATCGCAACAAAGTTAAAAAACAGGCATCTGGACTGGATTTT
>JANHZU010000516.1:0-10657 GCA_032468055.1 Acrochordus granulatus
AGGATTGAAGGGAAGAGGAGAAGGGGACAGCAGAGGATGAGATGGATAGATAGCATAGTCAGTGTGATGGGCGTGGGGTTGGGGGGACTCCAGGAGGCAGTGCCGGACAGGGAGGCCTGGTGTAATGCAGTCCATGGGGTCGCAAAGAGTCAGACACAACTGCACGACTGAACAACAACAAAAACCTCAAAATAGATTCTGTTGATTTTTGTGACTTATTCTATGTATTGAACAACTGAAACTAAATTGTTCTCAATAATTTCTGTATACAAAGCACATTAATAAAGGGGCAAAATAGCCATTCTGTTTAACAGCATATTACCATTATGGATTTTATCATCTATCTGAGATGTCTTTGAGCCTTTGATCAACATAATGCTTCTTGGTTCCCTCCATATAATAGCTTCAGGATATGTTAGATATGGATATATCTGCCTATTTAAATTCACAATAAACTCTCATTGTTTTTCATGGCTACCCTTAAAACAGGACTAGGCTGTTTAGTGAATTATATCACTTTTATATCAGGATTTGGAAATTCTAGAGATGTTGGCTAGACTACGGAGCTGAAAAAATTTGGAAGAAGTGACATGCCATTTCCATAGTGCTTCCAAGAAGTCTGCATGGGAACAGTCAAAGTCAACATGAGAGCATCTTTATCTATATAGATATCTGCAGCAAAATGGGATTCAGTTAAAATAATGTCACATACTTGATGACAAATTCTCTTCTTGTTTATTTGTAGTCCAATGTCTGGAATGAATACATAAGGTTTCTTTTGCCATGATATCATGGTATATATTTCATTACTTATACTACCTTGCCTTGCCCTGTAGACTTACATGCTTGGCTCTGGCTTTATGGTGATCATTGAATTTTGCCCATACCCATGATATTCTGTTTACAAATTTATATGTTCCATATTCTCTTTTTTATACCAACTTCCTATACTTTTCTTTATTATCAAAATCACCTTCTACAATCTTTATGCACAGCTTCTGTACTGAAATAGAATTCTAAATATGGGTATGGTAATTTGACATTGCTTCTTCAAGCTTTTATATACCTTGAAATTAATGTCTTCTCAATTCACAGTGGACCTTTTTTATACGGGCAGTATCTGTTTTTGATTTGTGTATGGGAAAAATGACAGACTGAAATCTTGGTGAAACTGAAGCTTTGTTTATTCATATAGCAGATATGGAATGGACTGTAAAAAGGTAGGCTTTGCTAGCTGCCTTGTTAGTATGGTCCATCTTCATCTGGAATATTTACAGGGTAGTTCCCCAGTGACTGGCGAATATTTCAGACACAATACCAATAAGCACTTATTAAGCTAGAAATATCTTAATTGTTGCATACTTTTTTGGTACATATGGCTTAGAAAGAACACAAATCTGGACACCCATAAACAGATAAATTACACATGATGATGATACAGAGTTACAGAAAAGATACTTAGCAGATGCTGATCATTATGATTAAGACTTGCATGAGTAATTCCAACAGTCAATGCAGAGAGATCCAACAGTGAAGTCTTCAACTGTGAGGAATCAGTTTGAGGAGGAGATAGCAGCAACCAAAAAGGCAGTGGATCCTACAATTCTACTGTTTTTCATATACAGCCAACCCTCTGAATCTTCTACTTTCTGTTTTCTGAGTCAAAAGAGTTATGTGAAGGCTGAGAGAGGGTAACCAATTTCATACCTTGCCCCATTTTGAAGAATGAGTCTAACATATTCTAGGGGATCTGGAATCATACAATGGCAGTATTGGAGAATAACAATCCTTATCTATATCATTGGAATTGGAAGAGTTTGGTGTGCGTGAGAATGTTCTTGAGAGTTAAAATTTAACTGAGCAATTACCAGTGTTACAGATTTTATCACTATAAAGAGAAATGAGAATTATTTAAAGAGGTAGGCAAAGCACCTCCGAGCTCCAAGAGAGCCAGAGAGTAAGTATTCTACTAATATGTGCCCAGGAAGAAAAGCAGAAGGAAATGATTTGATATTACAATCTCTTAGTTAAACAGAAGGCAGATAAAGAGGGGCATAGAATAAATCTTTACTGCTACATTCTTACTGATTCCTACGGCCAGTAAATTATGATGCATTGAAGAGGAAGTGCCACAGAATTCGCACTTCCAAAAATGCACTTCAGTTGCCATTATGACATATCTCAGTATTTCAACTCACTAAGTCAAAATTGTAGCTACCAAAAGGCAATTATATTTATTTATTATCTCTCTTAGTATATATTAATCCTACTGAGAAAACTAATGAAGCATTCAGGCAGTCTGAATAGCTCTGATGTTTTAATCCAGATTAAAGGATTCATTTTTTCATTTCTTGGAAATCAGAGAATAACACTTTATAATGTTTTAGGCTTCATGCAACTGAGTGTATTTAATGAAATGGATAGCCATTGTAAATTTCTTCCAGTAGTATAAAGCTAGTTTCTCAATTACTGTTCTCCTTTCCTGTTATTATTGACATAACAGCAAAATGATATATCTAACTAAAAATTCAGATTTCAATTCTGTATTCATTACATAATTTCAGGTGAGACTGAGTCCCTATATTTGTGTCCCAAGAATCCATAAGAATTCAAAATGGGAAGAATGATGGGTGGTGAAAATTTGTCCTGCTTACTCAGTCCCACATCTTGCCATCTTCCTGAGAAAATTCAATACAGGCATCAAACTGTTTCTCAAACAACACTTAAGTATTACTGATTTGCTTATGTGTTTCAGAAACAACAATATTCTATCATTCTATTTAGTGTCAAAAATTGTTTGAGGTCACTTGCATAATTTGATTATTTTGTTTTAAAGTAACAATTTTCTGCGAAACAATTATACAATGGTAAAAAGAAATTAATATTAACAATGAAGACCATGTAAATCCAGCTAAGAAATGATGGGACTCAACATTTCTTAAGGATTCGTTATCAGGAATTCATAGCTGTCATGTTCTGTTTCTCTTTTCTGTATCTCCCTAGTAACATTAAGTTAATGATGAGATGTCATCATATTCATATTTTCCTTCCCCTGGGACAGCATCCAAGGACGTGGAGCAGCATGGAGAAAATCCAAGGACAATGCTGTCACATTCTACATCTTCTTCTTTAATTAAAGGTTTTGTGGAGATATGAAAGCAGCCCATGGAAGTGCAGCACTATGTATTCCTTACAAAGCATAGACTGGGACTAATAAGAGTTGCTGAAATTGTTATAGATTTCAGTGTTGACAGCAGTGACTGTAGCATGTGTCACTTTCTTATAAAAAAATATCTCATCAGACTATAAAGGATCGAAAAATTTGAGAGGAAGATTAGCTTGCCAACACGTAAAAGTATTGTGGCTTAAAACCCCCCAAATAAATTGGATATGGATGGGAGTGGGGGAGAGAGAAAGATTCCAGCTTTGCTATTAAGAGTCTTTCCATTCCAAAGTATTTGATATAAACATAACTTCATGTACATATCCATATAGAGATATGGGTGTGTAACATACATAAATATTTGCATATAATGTGAAGTTGTTTTAATGATTTCATGATTAGTTTTGTAAACTACTGAAAGCTCTTGTGGAGTCAGTGTATAAACATTGCAAAAAATATATACTTGCATCCAAAAAGATAAAGACGTATTTATGTTAAATAAATGCATTTCTGATCTTTGAAGTCTGTATAGTATATATGTCTATACAGAATGTTGTGTGGGTTGGTGAATCATTCTTCCATAAAGAAAAGGGATTCTCTTCATGAAAGAGAATGACATCCAGAAGAAGCTTTTACTAGAGAAAAGGCAGACCTTAATGTTTTATGGATTTGTTCCTTTTCTGCATATTGGTGGACCACTTCCTGTCCATTTCAGAGGGCTTCTAGTCTGAAGTGCATTTAAAGTTCAGAATCAGGAACAAATGATCAAGGCAGAACAGAAGATCTGTTACATCAATAAACCCTTACTAATTGGTCATCCAGAGAGCAAGCGATAATTTTAGGGTTGCAACCAATCAGGATTTGAAAGATTTGTAATGCCATTTTGTTAGGAAACTCCTATTTTCAACTGTTCTACAGCTCCATCTTTTTTCTTGGAATACTGATTGGATAGAACTTGACTGCTCTGCTGTTGTCCCATTTAAGCATGTCCCATTTAAGCATGTTCTATCATTATGAACAAAGTCATAATGTCAGAGAGAAGTAGGCCTTCATGACTGTGTTTTTTCTTTGTCATAAAGGATAGAACAAAAATTAAAGACAGTCACATGTCCATAGTTATAGATAGAACTTCCCTTTGTTTGAAGAGTTGTCTACTCAAAGGTCGGTTTAAAATAAAGCATAATACTAAAAGAAATCAAGAGCCTTGAGTTCTGTTTCCTTTCAACAGCTTGAACCCTGGGTAACAGACCAAGGAGAATAAGGTCATCTGATCTCAATTTTCTCTATTATATATTGCATTTTTATTATTTTTATGTAATAAAAATATTATATGTATATAATAATATTTATAACAATAAATATTATATTTATATAATGAGATGCAAAATGTGTGCTTACAGATATTACAACTACTCTTTAATAGAAGCCTCATCAAAGTGGCCAGTCTTTTGGCTTTCAGTACGCAACATAAGTTCAGAGAATAGTTTCGATGGCAATCTGACAAAACACTGTGGCTGGCAGAAATAAAATGGCTGCTCTCAAATGGACACACAGAGGTCTAGTATCTTGCTTTTTTAAATTGGGGTGTCTCTTGGAAATAGATTGTGTCAGTATATGTTGTTAAGGGGGCTCTGTAAAGCAATCCAACTTCATATGGGCTGGATGTATCCAATTCAGTCAATATTCTTCTTTCTTCTTGGGCAGAACAATTTTCTCTTTTAGGGAGATTGCGTAACACTCTCAGGGGAGTCTGCAGGGTATCATAGAAAGCAGGCAAAGTATTGGCTGTGATGATGCAATCAAAGTTTCATCTGCTTTTTCTAAGTATCGTATATTAAAAAACAGGTGGAGTTTCACCTGCATCACTGTAGCCACAGCAACCTTTTCTACCATACCTGCAGGCAGTGATGTCCCTAGTGATCTTTGACGCAAACTGTGGAGAAGAGCTGTTCAATCCAGGAATTAGAGTTGGAGCAGAAGAGTTTGGAATTCTAAACTGTAGACCAGGCATTCAGTGAAGGGTGCAATCTGGAGCAACCCAGAAGTATCATTCACCTTGCCAATCCCTTTGAGCATTTGAAAGTCATTGACTAAATTAGGTCCCAGATACAGAGCATGAGAGACCTCATGCAAAATAAAGAAGTCTCCTTTCATGCCACTAAAGGAAATACTTTGTTAAGGCTCCAGCCTCCTCAATTGTTAAGAGCAGTGCAGGTGATTTCTGCTGGGCTAAGTGATCCACAGAAAAAAAGATGAGCTGGATCAATGTTTGTAGTTTGAGGTTATGATTTCAGTTAAACTTTGGAAAGACAAATTTTATATTTCGGATGCATGCAGTTGTTTGATTCACAAGGCCATCCCCCCTGGAGAATAGTAACATGGAATAATTGCTGTATTTTATGGCTTTATAAAATCGACGTTAGCATACTGAACACTTTTTCATACTTGGCAAACTTCTTATCAGCTTGCCAAAAGAGTCGAATCTAGATTTTTGTTTTAGCTGCCATTCTCCAATGTGTAAATATGTCATTTTTACATGTACTTTGTCAAGTGATCTATTCCTTCATCTTGAGTTTAGGTTGAGATGATACCCCCAATGAAAATCTGATTCTCTTCTGCTCTGTAATTGTTTTCCTTCCCTTTAAAAGATAGAGGGACAAATAATAGTTAGGTGAAGGCAAGTAATCTAGAGCATGTCAGGAAATCCATGGCATCTATTAAACCTCCAACAAAAATTGCAATTCCCTTGATGGAACACATAAGAAGGGCCTTTTCCATCTGCTGCTTTTGCAGATGAGATGCCAAATATCCTTTCAACTGCTCACTAGAAGAGATGAAAATCCAATTACAAGATTCCTGACATAAAAGTAGCATTGAAGAGAAAAGACAAGTGGTTTTATCTACATCCAATCACTTCACGAGAAGGATGGCAAATAATAGTCAGTAGGAATAAAGGGAGCATTATTTTGGTGTTTTATTGATTTATAAGTACTTAAGGAAATAAAGAAGGCACATAATTTAACATTCACAAATCATCTGAACATATATTTATATTTGTCATAATTGGATTTTAAAAATGCAATATTAATAGTATTGCTTTTATCATGTTTTTAAAAACTGATAATAGGAATCTGTGCAGACTCCTGAATGGGTCAGGGATTATAATATATGATCTCCAAAGTTCTTTTCAAGCCTTATCTTCTAAGATTCTATGAGAACTTATTGGCCAAATATTAAGGCCTCTGAAAATCTAGAAATATTATTCCTAAGATACTATTAGCCATTCCATAGCAAATTATTATGTGCTATGCTGTGATTTGCTGTTCTACTAAGTCATCTGAATACCACCTATCATACTAAATGCAAGCATTTCTGCTGGTGCATTCCCTTATAAAATATAATATACTTTAGCAGAGTTGGGCTTTACATGATGACACTCTCTTAAAGAGTTAATGTGTCCCCACAAAGAATGCCAGTAATTTTACAACATGTCTTGATGGAAGGAAATTTAGCAAGGATGAGTATAAGACAAAAACATAAATGAAGTGTATAAACTTGTAAATCAATGATTTATAGATGTAATGCTTTAGAACTTTGGTTTAGGACTTTGATTGGATTTCAATGTCTTAAACACTGAAACACATCTTTTGAGCAAAATATAATTTCATTTTATGTGCAGTGTTGGATTCACATCTTCCCTTTTCTTTTGCTAATACAAAGAGGGTATAATGTGTGGGTCTTAGTTCAAGTCTGTGAGGACTTGAAACCGTGTGGTATTTTATTAATAGTTTCTTAATCAGACAAGTTTTATCAACCACGGTTTAAACATGTATGTGGATAATATACGTTATTATAAATAAATTTATATTTACTATTATACTATGACTGGGTATACTAATAATATTAAGTCAGAATCATGTTTTCTTGAATAAATCATACACTTAAGACAAAAATAGTTTATAGCAAAACTGCAAAAAAATCTTACACACCACATCCATATAATTTTTCTTTTTTTATATTAGACTGAAGAAGACTCCTGGATTGGAGCTGAAATGTTCCTCTATAACATCTAAAAATAAAAGTCAGTTGCCTTTTTAAAAATTTGATGTGCGAGACTTTTTTGCTACAAGACATGACCTGGATTAATGAGAATATACATAGACAAAAAAAACAAAACAAAACCAGGTTGTTATATCTGGTAAATTTTAATGGACTTTGCTGGTGAAAACTGAATGAAGAGGTTTTATAATTTGTTTATAGATAAGATATGAGACATAGGAAGAAGAGATATTTAGGTGAAATGTTGGAGAAGGTTAAGTTATTGAAATTGTTTGTACTTTCTTGATGAAGGAAGAATTCATTAGGTAACCTTTTTCTTCATTTTTTTTTCTTCTTTTCTTTTTCTCTGCATTTTTCTTTTTATATTTTTCTTCGGTTGTATTAAGTTTATATGTAAACTTCAGTAAAATTATTATAAAAATGAATATTGCAGAGATACTAAAATGGCTACCTTATTGTCAGCAAATGTACAGTATATTTGTATGTAATTGCAGGAGGAATAATCCTTTACTATTCATCAGTCATGCTTTTAAGGAAAAAAGTAGTGATTTTATGACACTGTACTATTCATAATAAAATCTCTGTGCGTGCTGTAAATAGACTGAAAATATTTACTGTAATAGGATCATTTCAGGCAATGTTGGTAATGCTCAGGTTAAAATATCCTGTTGCATTTAATGAATCCTAAAAAAGATCAGAGAACAACAAGAATGCTGATAAACCAGAAGGGAGGAGCTGTATAACTACTCTTTGTTCAGATTATTGGCTATCATACTAATTGTAATGGATAACTTAAAAAAAACATAAAATAAAAGATATTTTGTATGGAGACCAAATTAACTGGAACTATTGTAAATATTCTGAAGCTTCCTGAACAGTTCAGCTCTAGCCTGGTGGTCACTGTACTGTTTGGAAAAAAAACAATTATAATGGAGATTGAGGAACTAGCATTCATTAGCAAATTGATTCACAGAGTTTAAATGGAGGTTTTGAAGGGTCATGTGTCGCATGGAGGTAAACAGAAGTGAGAAAGCAAACAAGAATTAAGAATAATTGTGAATTAATACATATAAAAAACCTAGTCTGCTTTTTCAGAGCTAAATATGTAAACTAGGAGGAGCTAACTTCTAGATTTAAATGTCTTGGTGAAGTTTGCCACAGCACAAAAGACTAAACAATAAAACCACAGGAATACATTGTCATTGTTCTTCTCCTGTGCTCATATTAACACATAGTTAATTATCTAAAGTATATTTAAGGGACAGCTCTAAATATGCATGTTAATATATAAATGTATTTTCCCTCTAAAAAGAATGAAATTCACACTGCATGCAAAATGGGGTGAAACAGAATTCCGGCCAAACAAGTGGCAGCATCTGCAGGAAAAGGATCAATTTGTTCAGCCTTACAACAAATCTCTTGCACTTCTTTAAACATTCTGTGCCTATGTGTCTGAATACCAGGCCCAATTTACTGAAATAATATTTTTCATCTCCAATGAAATACTGAAGTGGCAGGGAAAATAGGGAGAAAGTACTTTTAAAATATCATTAAGCATAAAACATTATGAATTCAAATGGCTAAAGTGAACAAGTCTACATCAGACTAAACCTCACAGTACTTTATTAGGAAGACTTAAGAATTTTGTATATTAGCAACTGGGCATATTGTATTTATCTGCAGGTTGCAGAGTAAGTAGGTAACCTAGTGATACAAAGAATTTTGACAGGGAGTTTTGCTTGGTGCAGCTGCAAGTGAAGCAAAACATATATACACACACACTGTTGTTAGCAGTAGAACACAACTACATCTGTGAGAGAAGATATGAGAGAGTGTCTGGCCCAAAGTTAATCAGTGAGCTTCTAAGGCTGAGTATAGACTTCAACCTAGGTCTTTCTACTTCTGGTCCAACGAACACCTTGACCACTATACTATACTGGCCCTCCATCGTTACTCTGATTGACCAAAAGCCTTCTGCCCATGTAGTTCATGTACAGAGGTTACTTGCTTTGAAGTATGACTGTCATTTGAAATGGAATGTGTTGTCTCTCCCATGTGAACTTAATGCATTGAGTTAGAGAGCCCCCACTTTGCCTATTCCTAGAGGAAACCCTAATATAACCCAATTTGCTGACTTCTAAAGGACTTCCAGATGCATTGACTAAAGTTAATTGGGAAGATACAATTGTGATGTATAGTTGGGCTGACAGATAATGGTGCCCTGGTGAAAGAGCTATATTAATACCAAAACATTAGTCAGTTCTTTGGTGTAATTCTGAGATAAGTATAATTCAAAGAATGGTGGATTTTGGTCTCTGTCTTTTGATGTGAAAGAGAATTTAGCCAAAAGACTAAAAGAGTCTCTATGAATTTAAATGCCATCTTTCCACAATTTTGGGGTAAGCATAATTTATTTCACTGAGATCAGCACTCAAAATGCTCCCAGGATGAACCCAACTGATATTCATTTTCAACTTTGATGAGAATAATGACATCAGCACCTTTTTTAAGAATGGCAACAGTAACCTTCAGGTTTCTGTTCCTTTATATCATTTTCTTATCTGCTAGAGATATACAAAGGTCTTAAATCTGCCTCTGATATACCACTTGTTTTTCTGATTCATCCTTATTGGTTCAACTCCTTCTAGGCAAGAGTTAGTCCTTTTTTAGTTCTAAAAAATAATCCTTTCTAAGAAGTAATCCTTCCTTGCTTTTTGGTTGTTCAGTTGCTAAGTTGTGTCCAACCTTTTGCAACCCCATGGACCATAGCATGCCAGGTCTCCCTGTACTCAACTGTCTCCCAGAGTTTGCTCAAATTCATGTTCATAGTGTTGGATAATCCTATTTAACTATCCCATCCTCTTCCATCCCCTTCTCCTTTTGCCTTCAATCTTTCCCAGCATCAAGGTTCTTTCTAATGAGTCTCTCTTCACTTTATGTGGCCAAAGTATTTGAGTTACAGCTTCAATATCTGTCCTTCCAATTAACAATCAGGGTTGATTTCCTGTAGGATTGACTGGTTTGATTTCCTTGCAGTTGAAGGGACTCTTAAGAGTCTTCTCCAACACCACAATTCAAAGGCATCAATTCTTCGACAGTTCCTTATGGTCCAACTCTCACAGCCATACTACTGGGAGAACCACAGCTTTGACTGTACGGACCTTTGTCAGAAGGTGATGTCTCTACTTTTTCATGTGCTGTCAAGATTTATTTGTTTGTTTGTTAAATTTATGTGACACAAAACTCAAATGACTCTCAGTGGCTTACAGTAAAACAATAATAAAAACAATTCAACCCTCTAAAAACCTTTAAAAATAACCCAACTGGATCGAAAGAGGAGGAGCCAAAAGATATCTTTTGGATATGGGGAATGGAGGTGACTACTAAACTACCAACCACCTCCATGATGATGTACCCCCATTAAAGCCCCAGGCC
>JANHZU010000521.1:0-10681 GCA_032468055.1 Acrochordus granulatus
AATGACTTCAGCAGGCAGAGGCTTCTCCACTGACCAGGCCTGAAAAAGAGTGAGAATTTGCCTGTTGTTTTTTTCTTTTTCTCATTTGCTCCCCAGTTCAATGTGTGTGTATTCGAGCTGGTGGAGTCACATGACAGCTGCAATCTGATTTCAACATGCCTAAAAGTAGATGTTCAATGAGTGTGAAATTAAGGTGTCTTGTTCAAGAATTTCAGGAGCAGATTTTCAGTAGTGACGATGATATTTTGTTTTGTACATTGTGTGAAGTTAAAGGTATCAGCCCAAATCATTTTAACATTCAATAACATTGTGACATCATGCGACACAAGAGTTGTTTAGCAAGATTTACTTTCACTGAGAGCAGGCCATGTCTCTTTTTGAGAGAGTTTCTTCTTCAACTGCAGGTTCATCAAATACCCAGTCAGAATTTTGTAAAGGTCGCTGTACTATGATGGTTACTTCAAATATTCTCTTAAGGAAATTAGGTAGTGGTAGCTTCGGGGATTTTTTGGAGAAGTACAACAGTCACCCAATTCTAAATGAATCAACACTAAGGAAAAATTACATCTCTGCCTGCTATGAAGATGCATTAGATATGGGCTTCAATAGATGAAAGAAATTACGTAAGTAAGATGATATGTAGCCAATGTTATTATTGGCACATTGAAATGTGACAAGCCTGATGAAGTATTTCTTCTAACATGTGAAACTTTACAAAAAGTAAATCATTCCACTATTGCTATGCTCTTTGACGATTCTATGAAACTCCTCCTTCTGGATGGTGTAAAAAGAAGAACAGCCATCTCTTTGTAACAGACGCCAATCCATACATGACAAAAGAAGCCAAGGGACTTCTTTATCCAAAAATGATCCATATCACATGCCTTGCACATAGAAAAATGATCCATATCATATGCCTTGCACACAAAGTAGCCAAAGAGATTAAAAGCAACTATCGTGATGTAGATAATTTCAAATGGGAAAAAGTGTTCATTAAAGCTCCACTTTGAGTACAAAAGTTCAAAGAAATTGCTCCTAATTTGGCTCTCCCTCCCCAAGCTATTGTGACACATTGGGGGACTTGGCTGGACGTGGCTATGTATTATCTCATAAATTATGCTTCCTTGCAGAGGAAGGAATTTGACTGTTGTGATTGTTCCTTGCTTTCTTCACTCATCAAGATTGTGCAAGATTCCTTTTCTGAAATCTTGGATGGAAACTTAATATACCTAGGATCTAACTTCAGTGGATTATCAAGAGCAATCACCCACCTTGAAACTGTAGGAATGGAACTCTGTGATGCACTGAACATTGTAAAACAAACTCAGAGTAATTTAAAGCAAGCAAAGGGGAAAGTGGCTGAAAAAATTAGTGATAAACTGCAAAAAGTGCTGCAATCTAAATCTGGGTTTTTCAACACATTTCAAAATAAGTAATGTTCTAAATGGACTCAAAACAAAATTTGAAGACTTCAAGCCAGAATTTCCTCCAGATGAGTTTGCTTTTTTCAACTTCGTTGCTATAACCTCTTGTGACATCGAATGGGGTTTCTCCAGATACAAGTACATACTGGTGAACAACAGAAGGAGTTTTGAGTTTGATAACCTCAAGATGCATGTAGTCATCCAATGCAATTCCAATGCTGTTAATGAAAATTAATCCAGGGATGATCATTTTACTCTCAAAATGTTCATTTGATTACTTCAATAGTAGCACTTCTGCAGTGGAAGTGAAGAATAATAAACCTTTTATTTGTGTGTGTATGTGTTTTAAAATTGGGTGCTAATTTCAGAAAAATTGTAAAGTCAAAACCATGTTTTGGTTTACTTGATCATATTTAAATTATTTTAAGGTCATAAATGCTTGCATATTTCTAACATTTTTAGATCATAGAAATCCTCCCCCTACTTATTATTATGCTTTTTTGCAGTCAGCCAGATGTTTACACTGAATTTGACATGTTTATCCACACATCAATTCTTCTCAAGGGATAGGCAGATGTTTGATGATGTTAAAGATCCCATTCCAGGATGTAAGCTGTTCCACGTAAAGCAGCCTTTTGCAATTGACTGATGGGAAATCTTATAAAAAAACAACTCTGTTATGAAGAATGTTGCACTATAAACAAGAAACAACCCTGTGGATTTACAAATGAACAGATAGTGTCACATAAGAATATATAAGAAAATTGCAAGCAACACTATACCATGGAACTCAACAAATAATCACCTTTTCTCATCCACTCTAAGTATTCAGAGTCACTCCATCCCCCAACTGTTTTTCATTCTGTTAACTGCAATTTGAGCAAGTTAAAAGGCACATTATATTTTAAAAACACCAACTTAACAAGCAGACTAAATTCTCCCCACCCTCTTTCAAAAAATGCTCCAAAAGCAAAAGTTGAGTCTGCCAGACTCTTGCAGCAATTTTCTCACTCTTCCATCTTCCTTGCTTGATCCTGTCTTTTGGACTGGATCTCTCCCCTTCTGGCCTGTCTGGCCTAATCCACATTTCCTACAAGTCACAATCCAATCTATTGGGCACTTCCTCACTGCAAAGTCTGCCAGCCTCTCTCCTTCTTGGCCAAGATTGCGAAGCCAAGCTTCCTCAAAAACCACCCTTCCTCTCTGTTTTGTTGCAGAGCACAATGCTGTATGAGAAAGGCCTTCCATTTGTTCCTTTCCACCTTTGAGGTTTATTTTCATTTTATATTTCCTTCCTGCCTGCATGAGACAGAGAGAAAAAAAATACCCACCTCTGGTCCTTATTTCCTTATCTCTTTAGGTTACGTCTCTGAGGCTATCTTTCTTTTTTCATAGCTATGACCCTTTTGTCAGGTTGGATTCCTCTTGCACACTTCCCTCTCCTCAAAGACATTTTATATCCCAAAAGACTTCTAAGTTTTATTTCTTCTTCTTTACTACTTGGTACAATATTCTTTGTCGGGAGGTCCCTCATTCTGCCATTATTCTAACACTGACTTCCTTTGAGCTTTATCTACTCATTGTAGCTGTGGAGATCCCTATTCCCTCTGATTATTTACAATTTCCAATTACAGACTTTTGCATCCAGATTTTACTTTCAATCTCACCCTAGCAAACATCTTCCAATTTGCATTTAACTTTTTTAATCTAATGTAGCTTGCTTCTTTTTTTTCTATTCTATCAATATCAATATTTACAGACCGCAACCTCTTAAAACTGGATTTTAGCATCATTTATAATTTTCTATCACAACCATCTGGTTGCATTTAAAAAATATTAGTTTAAACCAACTATTCTTGAAATGCCCACATATTCACATACACATTCTTATATAGAAATATACAAAGGAATTGTTGAGGGTGTTTGATGGTGAAAGACATACCCTAATTTGAACTTAATATCATCACAACAATCAACAGATGTAAATGTAAATTTGAACTGTCTTACATAATTTAATTGCATTGTACATTCAACTCTTCTAAGTTGTTTTCTTTGGTAGCTGTTTCACATGTTACAGCCAGAAGTGTGTATTTCATAATACACTGAATGGTGTTGGGTTCAGCCCTAAGTAATTACTGAATATATACACAAAGAAAACAGGCATACATACCATATGTTATATGCAGTGTACATCCTCGTTCTCATTTGTCTATAGATGTCTTGGCAATGAAACACAAATGGGATGACAGGTGCCAAGAAGATGGTCTAGTCTCATATTAATGATAACTCACCATATAATTTATGACTGATTCCAAATACCCCTCAGGCTTTGGCTAAATTAATACCTTATTGGCAGCATGCAGTTCTGGCTCTCCTACTGCACAACATCCATCACTACATTTCTTAAGGCAATGCAAACTATTAATGAAATTTTTAAAAAGAGACACCAGCGTTACCTGTCTGAAAGCAGCTTTATAACATGAGTGATATAATTGAATAATAACAAATGGAAAGTATCCAACACTTTGTCAGAGATTAAAGACAGATGTATGGGCACTTATTTCTCCATCTGTTTCTTTCTCTCTTCACAAAACACACACATTAGGACTGATCTGGGGAATTTTCTTCCTAAAGTTAATATTTATTTGTATCTGCCTTTATTATTTTATAAACAACTCAGGGTGGTGTACATATTTAACACACCTTCCTCCTCCTATTTTCCTCACAACAATAACCCTGTGAGGTGGATTGGGCTGAGAGAGGTTTACTGGCCCAAGGTCAGCCAGCTGTTTTTCATGGCTAAGGCAGGATTAGAATTATATTATTATGTAATTATAATTCTAAGCTAAATAAATATATAATTATATATTGTAATAAGATGATATATTAGTAAAAGAAAATATCTACTTTTAGTTGAATTATATCACTACACAGATGACTGCTATATACAAATCGCAAATTTGTTTTGCAAATTTTCATTAACATTGATTGATTGAAAGAGAATTATCATAATGAAGTGATAAAATTACTTGTAAGGAGGTCTTAGATGTCTGTTTTCTTAGGAAAAAAGAATGTTGCACTGCTTGTGGAACAATATCCTTCAGAAAGGACTAGACCTGGCTGTGGGAAACATCCCTCCAAGCAGATGAAGCGCTGAAATAAAACAAATCAGCTTTTTTGACTGGGTGAACCCTTTCCTGGTGTTTGATCCTAGTCACCAAGAATAAAATCTAATTAGAACTCCATCCTGTTAGTCAATCAAAAATTACATTACTCTCAAAATAATTCCTTCTGAAGTCTGCAGATATGTTTGATTAGCTGTCAATCAAGATTTTGTACGTTATGCATTCAGAAGAGAACAGCCTTTAATAAGGACATTTTGCCAAGTAAATATAAAGGAAATCAGATCCAGAATTCAAGAATGGCTGAAAAGGAGCATAAGGCAATATTTCTAGGATCCACCTCTAAAAGATTCAGTAGCTCCCAATAAGCATGCTTTATCTTTATTTTTGTTCTTTATTTATTGTTTATTAGTATGAATAATCTTAGACATGGCTAGATAGGAGATGGAATATGCTCATTTTGTGACAAGTGGTCATGATATTTTGATTTGCATCCTTGTTGCTATGTCAGTGACAAGTGATTGCTAGTAAGATCCATTTTTATAACATACATATTAGATTTAGAAGGCCCATGCCTACAAATCCATTATTTGCATAAGCTGGTGTCTATGTCTGTGTTACATATATTCACACACATGTGAATATAATATATAATACACATAATATAGCACCATTTCCAGAGCACATATAGATACATAAAAAATACAGATATATGCTTACATATAAAATGTATCCATAGGCATGGACCCTCTAAGTTTAGTATGCATATTATAAAAATGGATTATCCTACCAATCAGCTTGGAATGGACATAGTAAGAAGGATGCAAAACAAAACATTAGGTCAGCTTGTCACAAAATGAGCGTATTGGATTATTGGACTTTTTGGATTAATCACTGCGCGCGTGTGTGTGTGTATACATATATAGATATATTATATACAATCATTAATCCAAAAATGTTTTTTAAACAATAGCAAGAATGCTGAAAAATTACAGGTAGTGTATGTAGCTAATTCAGTTTGGAAAAGGTATGATGGGGAAGAAAGTTGGATTGGTTCACACAACATTAATATTCTATTTTTTTGAACAATAGAGCTCTTTTACTTTTGTGTTCTGGAAATGATACTATATCAAATGTGTATGGAGGAGAACAAGATGTATTAATAAGCACAAAAATAAGCATTTAAACTGTTACATGTGGCAAGGATTGTGAAATCTAGTTGATTTAAAGCTGTCACATAAAGCTATAGGGAAAACTCCAAAAATCCACTAGTTGCAGAAAATTTTACATTTTCCTTAACTCTTTGTTCTTATGTAAATGTTGCCTGGATTTTTGCAACTCAGATACAGTAGTTTTTGTTTTCAATATTGGCACTCATTCTTCATTATAGGCTTTCTTCTTTTAATTGACAGATCATCAATCTAAATGACAGCTAACAACACAATTATAAAGAAAGGATTACCTGGATTCTTCACTAGCTTATAAAAGGTAAAAGTAAAGGTATCCCCTGTCCATCATGTCCAACTCTAGGGGGCAAGGTTCATCTCTGATTCACAGCCAAGGAAGCAGCGTTGTCCAAAGACCCTTCCGTGATCATGTGGCTGGCATGACCATATCTTTCCTACTAAATTATAGCAATATCAAATTATTGATCAAATGGGAAAAGAAATACTGAACTGATGTGCTAGAATCCTTCAAACTATTTTCTTGAAAGCATGAGGTGACACCATGATGATATCAGAAGGAAGGGAGTTGAAATGCTTAGCCTCTTTCTGAAGCTAATGCAAAATAGGCCCATTAAGGCTTATTTTCATCAAGAACAACAAATATCCTGCTGTCAAAAGCTGCATTTAGGTGCTAAATGCTAGGGATTTAATCTCTGGGGAGACAGAAAAATATAAGATAAAAACATTAGGATAAAAGCAGAAAAATGAACATGAAGGCAGTATATAGCTCATAGCCATATGCTGCCAACCCTGGATTATAGACATCGCTATACAAGTATAAGAAAGTGAACATCAAGCACAAAATATGGCAGTAGAAAACCTAAAACAGGATTTTAATAAGGTATTTATTAAAACATCCCATCAGCTTTTAATAATGTTCCACTGGGATACATGGATAGGATAAATGCATTTGAACCTGTGACTTCAAACCCTGGTAAATGGTGAATGGTTTAAATATATGGAGACTTTTTGCCTGGCAATCCTCGTAAACAAACCAGAAACTGGTTGCATAGCATCTCTTAGTGGTCAATAGCAATTAGAATCAGTGACAGTTATGTTTTGTTCATATATTGTTTCCCCATCATTAATTTCTGTGTTTTTTTATGTTAACAGGACTGTGATCCATATACTGTATTAATATCTTATGATAAATGGACTTAGGTGGCCACAGTCAACTTGTTCAGATGGGCTTTGTTACCTTTCCAAAAGACTTAGTAATCTTTAATTTAATAATATCCGCTCACTCAACCAATGAAACAAATAAGCAAATATACAAGCTGCTTGTATAAAAGATGGTGGGTCCCTGAAACCTCAATCCTACAGGGATATTCTGCACAATGCAGAGACCATAGTGGTAAAGCATATAAACAATAGATACTTAGTCAGCTCAAATTAGGATTACAAACATCTAAAGTAAGTGTGCCTTTTACTTTAAAAAGCATAAGGGATGATCTTTAGCTGCAGAGCCATCCTTTCTCATTGACTTCTCTTTAAGTATTCAGACATTGCATTAAGGGGGATGAACTTGTGATACAAAATACAGAGTCCACTAATGAACTCATCACTGTTCTAGGAACCCATCACATTTCTTTCAACTCAAATGTGAGGAGTTCCTAGTTGACAATACACACACACACACACACACTTTTATCTCAACGTCAGGACTTCCCTTTGATCAAAACTTTCTTGTGGAAAAGCCTATCAAAACCACAATGCTCTCTCATCTACCATGACAGGTCTATCTTTGAAGAACTCTAAACAAACCTGAACATGTCAATTACTAGAAATAGACTATTATTATGAAGATACTTGATAATATCACTTTTTGATTGCATTAGGAGCAACTCATTGTATCTGCTACAAAGGTGAGACAGCTTTAAGAAATACCAGGCACTGATAATCCTACTTTTTAAAAAGTATGCTGCATGGGAGTTTAAATAGGATGATTTCTGACTTTCAAGAGAAAGGCAAGCTAGAAATCAAAATTGAAACAAACATTAGGTATAAAATGGTGTAAAGTAGTTTTAAAAATTATTCTCAGAGCTAATTTGGAATGGAGCAACATTTTATTTATTTATATTAAATTTGTATGGCACTCATCTCACTGTCAGGTGGCTCCGCGAGGTATAAACATTTTAGTATTAAACAAGTAAACAATAAAATACAGCATCGCCTGATTTATACATATAGTCAAAGGCTTGATAGCAATCAGCCAACGATTTGTTAAGTTCATAGTACAAGTCTTTTTTATAATTTTTATAATTTTAATAATTAAAAAGGAGCAGGACATTTACTCTTACATATGCATCCATTTCAAAGGGTTTCATCTCAGATCTGCAGAAACTTTGCCCTAATTTCTCTTGCACTATAATAGCTCAAATTTTTATTTTTTTCTAGTTCCCCAGTCAGGAATGAATATATATGTTCATATTTGTTAATGTACAGTATATAGGTTATTCTCAGTTAATGATGGTAACTAAGAACTGTATCATTAAGTGATGCGGTCATAAAGTATGAAGTTATGTAACAAGCTGTTCCAGTTGCAGTTGTTAGGTGAATCCTGCATGGTTGGAACTGCTGCGTAATGGGTTCAACTCCTGTTATTCGCCCCAGCTCCTGCAAACCCAGCAGTTCAAAAGAATGCAAAATACAAGTAGATAAATAAGTACCACCTATATTGGTGGGAATGTAACAGCATTCCATGCCCCTGGCATATAGTCATGCCAGCCACATGACCACAGAAGCGTCTTTGGACCACACTGGCTCTTCGGCTAAGAAATGGAGATAAGCATCGCCCCCTAGAGTCAGACACAACTGAAAGCAGAAACCTTTACCTTTTACACATCCTGCCAGTTTTCCAATTTACTTTGCTTGTTGGAAACTAGCAGTGAAGGTCACAAATAGTGATCACATGATCATGGGGTGCTGCTACTGTTATAACTGAGACCCAGTTACCAAATGCTTACATGGCGATCACATGACCACAGTCATGCTACAGTGTTTAATCCAGGTTACACACACTTCCACTATATTTCATAAGTAAGAAAATAATGTACAATTAAAATCCATTTCAGAACTATGTGGAAATGAAATACAAGAGTATGCTTTTTACCTTGAGACTATTATTGAGCCAATGGAACTGGGAAAATATGTTAATATCAGTAGAGTTCTAATTTTTGTTTTGGTCTTTTTTGGAAAACATGGCAGTGTTTTCTTCTATCTTTGTCTTTCGTTAGGCTGAAAAATTACATAGAAAACTCTTATTTTGATCTGTAAGAAGCTAAGGCAAACAAGATACATTCATGTCTTTCACTTTCTCTGCATTACATCTATCTGATTTATCTACATTGCCAGTTAGGATATTTTCCCTCTGGTTATAAACTGGATTATAAACTGAGGTAGGCTGTGACAGTGAGAGCTCAGGTTGTTGCTAGGATCCCAAAGCCAGGGTTATCCCTCTAGGAATGTATTTCTCAATACTAGTAGGTAACAAACACAATTGCAGCAGATGGCAGCATTTGTCCAGCCTTATATCTGCTCAGGATTGGTCCTGGTTAGTCCTTGGAACTCCTAACCTAGGATTAAAGCAAAAAAAAAAAAGTCCCAGAAGCAAACTACAACATACTACTTCCACATTACTATCTAGCCTATGTCATGAAATAGCCAAGAGTCAAGGTTGACTTAATAAGAAGGCTAATTTTTAAAAATAAATAAACAACAACATTTGATGGGGTTCTCATTTGTTTCTGGAATAATTCAGGAAGCTGCTAATACTTTAGACTATTCCAGTATGGGAAAATGTTAAAAATTTGAACTTGCTAATTTAAAATCTTTAAAAGACCCTTTAAATACCCCCCACCAGAGATTCTTCAATCAATGCAATTAATGATATATTCCTCCTCCAATGTTCACCCAGACAACTGAATAAAACCAATGATCATTCTACTAGTATGCTAGTATTAGTAATACTAGTAATTAATATTAGTAATACCAGTAATTAGCATTAGTTGGATTTCTTCATTTTGGGGCACAAGAAAAGTAACTTTTTGCCATATTTTATATCAGTGATTTTTCCCATGGATGCTGTAGGTTTAACTGCTGCTTTTGCAGTGATGGTTCTTGTTATTTCTTCCATCTTCTTATGGGTACTGAGAGTTTAGCTACTGTTTTTCTGGAATGAAAAAATAGCCATCCACTCAAGAAGAGTTATTAAGGAGGGAAAAATGATGAAACAAACACTGAGCCTTTCTTACTTACATCCAATATTGGGATGCAAGTACAAATCATCATCTTGTAGATATGAGTAAATTGTAGAAGCACTGGTTGCTTGGAATTCTTGATCCCTGACATTCAAAGGGGGCTTAGGTTCTCTAGAGATGTTTTCATCTTCTTTTCCCTATCCATTATTTACATTCTTTATACGAGCTGTTTTAGTTTGATATTATTTAATTATCATTTGATTGTAAACCATGATATATTTTGTGAGAAGCAGAATCCACAGGTTTGAATAAATAAAATTGTTTATGGATTGGATGGATTTATCCATAAACAAATATCCATAAACAAATATCCATTGTTTATGGATAAATAAAATTGTTGCTGGAACAGGAGTGGCATAGATTGGATGGTGATAGAACTACCAGAATGATGGGGTCACATTTTCATCCTTGGGATTACTGCAGACAGAGTTATTCTGCTAAGTATGTACTTAGTTATCTCCTCCCAAAGTCAGATGGAATTGCAGTTATGTAGCTTTAATTAAATATAGACATTGTATATGAAATTGTAATCTCTTTGAAGTAGACCAAGGCTGGGAAACCAAGGTTATTAATGGATCGCAACAAAAGTTTAAAAAGCAGGCATCTGGATTGGATTTTTCAAGTAGAAGACGTTTCACCTTTTATCCAAA
>JANHZU010000521.1:10781-22844 GCA_032468055.1 Acrochordus granulatus
AAAGGCTTTCTCAGTTCTGAAATTGAACTGGTAAGAGAGCTGGTTTATACTCTTCTAGGAAGGAGGAGTTTAAACCTAAAACTAAATTCAATTGGTCAATGTGACCATGAATAGCCTGATAGGTTTCGGATCGTTAGAGGTCCTTAGTCAGTTGGAGTGTGAGTCTTCACAGACAAGGTTATAAATGCTAATTCTTCTTTCATTATAAGGCTATAGTAACAGAATCTTCACGGTCTGAATGCACCTCTCTCTTTCCTGCCTTTATCTTCAAGAGAACTAGGGAGGATGAAGCTGAGATGCTCTCTCAAATTACATTTCTGCCTTGGACTCAACATTTATTTTATCTAACCACTGTCATAGTTGTGGCTTTTCTTCTTGCTTCCCAAGATTATTCCTACAATTCATTATTGAAATGCACAGTGATGATATTGGAACAAAAATATTATCTCTATAGAGATAATAGAGTTTTCCTCTCTATCATTTCAAATTCTGCAACTTAAGCATGCCTACCAGCAGTAAATAATACTACCACAGCTGCTACCAAAGTTACAAAACTACCAGTATAAAACAAATTCCTGAGCAGAAGGCTCATGGAAACAGTACCACTGCGTAAGTTTCTTTATTGCAAACTAGAATAAAGCAATATTTGCAAAAAAGTTCTGCCTAGTACAGTACAGAGCAATCAATACCTATCTATTATATAGGTCAATGTTCCAGATTTAAAAATTTACAGCCAGCTCTCCATGAATGCAATAAGGGCAGCAAAATAATTACATTTTGTCACCCTTATTTCCACAAGGTAATCTGTAAGAAAAGATCTTACCTATGCTCACTTGGGTCATTCTTCATTTTCTTCCATTGGTGCTCTAGGCATCTCTTAATCTTATTCTATAAACCAGAAGGCAGGGTTCAAAGTTGGCTATCTTGTTGACAGTTAAATTGTACATCTACCTATAGCCACTTCCAAACATTATCTCATATTTTTTGTACTTAAAAATATTTCAGAACCTTTTGCTTAATAACAGTTCCTGCATATTTCTGTTAAGGTCATCTTCCTTACTGTCTGTGATACCTTGCTTGCCATTGTCAACAATCCTGCCTAGACAAGAAACAAGTCAGCTGTTAATGCTTCATCACTGAATAGCTGATCACTGCTGCTGTTGTAACCACTGTTCTTCCACTAACTTTGCTGCCATCCCAACAACTACAAATGCAACTACAGCCAGCCTTTGAAAAAATCCACTTTCTGAGTCATCCAGATGGCCACTCAGGGACACTCGTATTCCACCAACTCCTGGTCATCTTTCCATCAACACCCCACTCCAAACAAGCTAAAGACCTCCAACCCATAAACTTCCAACTATCAGGTATAAACCTGTAACTCACATGGGTCTTTCCTAGCAAACATCTGTCCTCAGAACCGTTACCAAAAAACTCCCACCATACCATTATAGAAAACCTAAATTCTGAATAATAATATCCTAATTAGCAGATGCATATTGTTAAATATATAGCATTAAGTAAAATAGAAATAGAAGTTTACTCTGCCAAGAATGCAATCCATGACTGTAAGATATAGTATTTTCCTTTTTTGGCCTATTTTTATGAAGATTATATTTATCATACAGAAATTCTATTCAACTTTGCTACTACAAACCAAAGTAATACGTATATCATTGGAAGCCTTCCAATTAGTAAGAAGAAATCATTCTGGTGGGGAACACAACTAGTGTGTAATAACTGAACTCAAAATACTGTTATTTAAAAAACTGTCCCAAATAGAACATATAGGGATAAATAGGCTTTTTCTCCACAAAGATTATAATTGAAGGTTCTAAGGAAATACTTAGTGACTAGTTCACTGAATATTGCTCATTACAGTCTAATATACATGTAAGGGATTTGGTGTAAAAATTTGCTAGTTTAGATGATGTTTGTATAAAAGTTAAGTTGTACAAGAAACAATAAATTTCTTCATTATCAAATAGTTGGGCTGGAATTCATTAGCTTGTTGACTTCCATTTCCCTCCATTCCATTTCAGAAAGAGCATAGACTTGTATAGGATTATTTCAATTAACTTCCAATATATAGGTTTTAAAGAGAAAGTTGAAAGAAAACCAATTAGTTTCCAAACATGTGAAAGTTTGAAAGAATTATGAAGTCATTTATTTAACAAGCTTTCATTTGACATCATTGCTAGTCCCTGTTACATTTCAGGAACTAAGATAAAATAATAGTGAAGTGTGAGACCTCAAATTTGGATCTGTAAATTTTTTTTGGAAATCCCAATGGAGGCACAGATCAAACAGAAAGACAAACATTACCAGGATACTGAGATAAGATAAAGTAGAGTTGAGCTACAAGCCAAGAAGAGCAGGGAATAAAAACATCAGTCATTAGTTAGATGTCATGAAGTTGGCCTCAACTCAGAATGACTGTGTGAAAAAAATATCAACCACGACCTGCCTCTAGTGACAATCTGATCCCATCCATTCATTTTAGTTATTTTCTTTCTTTCTATTTTGCCAAGCATAGTTTTCTGTAGTCTATTATTCATTCACACCACATGCCCAAATACGTGACTTTCAAATGTTGACTAATTTTTTATTTCATCAAGGCAAAGTACAAGTTAACCACCAATGTATTACACTGGAGATATTATAATGATATTGCAGATGGTATTACAGATAAAGCATGAGAAAATAAAATCATAGATCCTAAGTTAAATTGTTAAATTGGCATATAACAATTGCCAATTAAGTTATTAATTTTGTATTACATAAAACTATTTCCTTCTTACACAGTTATTTGGAAGAACCTGCTACATCAAGAACCATGTAAATACTTTTGTTGTTGTTTTTGTAAGATTATTGTTTTTTTGCAGGATAGCAGAAGGATTCCCCAAGATTTTACAAGATTTTTTTTTTCAGAAGGATTGTCAAGTCAGGATTTTAGTAGACACTTCATTGCTCCATTGTGTAGCAGCGTGGCATCCTCAAGAGAGATTAAGGACAAGCCACTTGAGTCTTACTGTTTTTGATTCAAATTGCTCCACATAATCCCCACATGATCACGCAAGCATGTTGCATGATATCTACAAATGACTTTATTCATGAGGCTTATAAATTATAAAAGTTTGTTTTGTATGGTATATCAGTACTTCTTAACTCCTAAAAAAGGTCAGTGTTGTCTCTATATTGTATATTGGACTGAAGACAAGGAAGTCAAAGCAAAGAAGCAGTGCTTGCCTGTAGTTACCAAGGCTACAAACATAATCATGTAATACTGAAGAAATTTCTTAAACTTAGTTACCTGGGTTATATTTGTTCCGCTGTGAATTCATGTTAAAGTAATCAAGACTGATCCAGATGGAAATTAAGTTATGTATGGGTATCTAAAACTGCTCTTTTATCTGTATCTGTTTTTAAAATTCAAGGTGGTTTGGAAGCTATTTATAATTGCTTATTTTATTGCCAACTTCTAATCAGGGTTTATAAAAGCAGGAGAAAATTATTTCACACAACCTGTAAACAAAAACTGAACTTATCATTTTTGTAGTGGATGTTATCTACTTATCCTGGATGCAAATTTAAAGTGACTGAAAGTACTTGGAAAAATGAGGGGGAAAAAAATCAGTTCAATCCAACAATTATTAACAACATCTTTTCCATCCAAAAGAGATGCTAAATGAAAAGAAGGGATTTTATGTTTTAACAGAGATATTAACATGACCCTAGCTATTTTGGCACAAGAATATGATATGTAGATATGCTTTCATACCAGTATTGCAGGATAGGAAGGAATTTGATGAAAATATTGTCTTACGCTATTAATATTTCAAATTGGAGGTGAGGCCACCTTCAAGAAAATGTGCATGAGAGGAAAACAGAAATAATGAATATCACACTTTCAAGCCAGCCCTAGAATTTTGATCTTAAAACCCCCCAAAGGTTTGAAAAAAAAATCTTAATTTTGCTGCCTCAAGGGAATGGTCAGGAAATTCTGGTACTTGATTGTATTTTACTTCGTTAATCACAGACTGTGCCTGTCCTGAATTAGGTAACTGTATTGCCAATTTAAAATGTCAGGTAATTTTGCCAATTGAAGCATAGAGGTTGGCCTTGTTATTTTAAAGAGAATTAGGAAAATCTGCTGATTTAATCTAACACATATGAAGGAAAATGTAATCCAGCACTGCTCAATTCTTTTCTGCCTAATCATTTGTTTATGTGTGCTTACGCGCTTAAAACTGCTGTGCAACCCCATCAAACATTTGACCAACTTCCAAAGTAAAAGAAAGCAATATTAGGGCAGGGGAGGAACACAAACATAAAAGGTGTCATTTTCTTGTTCAGTTTCTCAAAATTAGGCAAACAAAACTTCTTGCTTGCCTGATTGGATGGGTTGCAATTGCATGCCAACTGCTTTGTTCAAATGCCTTATTTTTCAGTGATCTGTGAAGTAAAAGGACATAAAAAGAAACATTCTCCATCAGTGGGAAATGCCTTCCTAGAGATAGTGGACTACTCTGTTAGGATATCCACATTTCTTTTTAAACTGTCTTTTCTTGGCATGACATGCCTTCCAATTGCTGAAATATGCCCTAAATATTAAAATTTTGGATGATCAAATCAAAATGCCTTGTTCTTCTAGAAGACTAAGAAATGATAACTCTCTGGTATGACACTGTATGTTCTGATATATAACAGGGAAAAAAAGCATACACACACATGCACATACCTTTGAGTCAGTGTTGACTCCTGGCAACTGCCTGAAATAGTCCCTGCAGGTTTTTTGGCAAGATTTCAGAAGTTGCCATTGCCTCCTCCCTAAGGCCAAAAGAGAGTGAGTGGCCGTAGGTCACCCAGCAGTCTTTGTGCCTAAGTTGGTATTAGAACCCAGAGTCTCCTGGTTTCCAGCCTGGTGCCTTAACCACTACACCAAAGGTAATGAAGGAGGGCACCAGATAGCACTATCACACTGTCACTACCTGCCACTAAACTCAAGTCCTATGTGCTTCCCCTGGCGGGAAATTCTAGTAGGTCCTCTCCAGATGTTTGTATTAAATGAGTAGAATCAGTGTTGGCAAGTCAGGGCTTCATATGCTAAATCCCAGTGCCATTCCATATAGAGTTAGAGTTACATTTGCAAATGGAAAGCTTTCTGGTATAGTACTGAACTGAGAGTCTCCAGATTTCGGCGGCATATAAATTTAATTAATAAATAAAATAAAAATAAATAAATTATGAGCAATGAGCCAAGGCATCCCAGGTTCACACCTAAGCAATTATTTTGTATGTAAAGTATTGTTTCATCTGAAGTGGCCACAAAAACTTACAAAAAAATTGCTTTCTTATACTGTTGTATTTATTTCTTCCATAAAGCACGTATTTCTTCTATATAAATGAATGTTTGCCCAAGTTATTTAAGACAATATAATATAAGCCACTTTCAATCCCGTCTTATTTCTGAGTAATCATGCAGTGGATAGTCCTGGGCTAAACTATTGGTTTGTTTCAATGTTGATTAAGCCTATTGTGTAAATCCAAGTTTTATAATATGAAAATTATGATTGACCTATGGCTCAATGTGATTATGAACTCAGCCACTATAGGTTATTTAAATCATGATGAAAATAAATAAAGGCTCATTATGTTATACGAGCCCAGCTACAAGTGGAGGAAAAAATAAAAATGTAAACTTTTTTCAAAATGAATTAATATGATCTAATCATGACTATGATATTTTAGACTAATAAATGATGATAGTACAACCCATACAAAATTCAGTTCTCATTTTCAGATGATTTTACAACCTTGAACATAATTTGAGTAAAGCATGCACTTCTTAACTAATTCCAAGGAAAAAGAGAACTCTAAAGCCTTCAGATGAAGTCATTTCTTCTCATTCTCATTTCCTTTATTAAAGCACAAATATTCTGCTCATGAATAAGTCACAGTCAATCATTCATTTTGTAATCATTAACTATGCATTGCATATACTACAGACACTCAAATAATTAAGCACAAGTGTTCTTTATAATCCATGTAGATTTGTCGATTTTCTCCCAAAATTCATCTTGTTAGACATGCCTTGCTTCCCTAGACATGCAATCAAATGTCACTCAGAATAAAGAGTCCTCATAAAATCTATTTTTGTAAATGTACTTGAAATTGTATTAATATAATTACTTTCATTTTCTGTTTACATTATGCCTATTCACAATTGTTATAATGCATTAATACATCTTCAAGACAATAGTATCTGCAATATTAGAAAATGTATAGTATATATGTAAAAGCACTGCACTGAAAATATACCATGATAATGAGACACTATAAGTTAATATATGCTAAAATTAATTAGCAATTTGCCAATCTGAAATTTAATTTTTTGTCCTCAAACAGTGGGAGGGGGGATAAGAGATTCTTTTTTTTCTAACTACCCTTCATTTAAAATCAGTCTTTTCATATAGTAGATGGCGAATCCAAACTCAGCACTTCAGCTAAAATCTTTTTTATTAAGTAAAAACAAGAATGAACATTGCGAAGTACAAATATGTCAGCATATATCAGAATAATCTTCCATCAACCTTTTTCAGAATATATCACATGCCAATGGATTTATCAAATGTGGAAATATGTTTATTTTCTCTTGAAGGCTTATTTCTAATTTACATGATCCACACAAACGTGGTTATATAAAATGCATATATATCTGCATTTTTAGTTGCATAATAAACAGGGAAGTTTCCTAGTTAAATGATATTTAGATTGACATGATAAAACATGTCAATGGCATCACAATGCAATCCCCACCTTTCTGTTTCTGCATCTCAGTGTCTAAAATATTTCCCCAAAGCGAACAAGACATCACAATACACATTTCATTGTCTGCTCCCTGAAAAAGATAGATGTGTCTATGATGTGTCTATGAGAGAAAGGGGTAGTCCAGAATGTGTTCAATGGCGGTCACAAATTACAGGGGCTTTTGGTGATGACTTCCACAACACTGGAGGCTTTTGACATGGTAGGGTTTGTATGAAATCACCAGGAGTCAAGGTGAACCCAAAGGAGATGTTACAAGTCTGGATATTCTACTCTGCCTTATATAAGGCTCTTCAGAGTTGTCCTGTTTCATATCAGCAAAGTTAAAGGCAAGAGATGGGGAGATGAAGAGCCTGTTTCATCACGAAGAATGTCAGTGATTACATATCATACCGGGTGGAGATTTCCAGAGTAAAGAGAATCTTCCCATCAGATTCAAAAATAAAAATAAAAAATAATATGATGGATAGACATTTTAAACACCTTTCGTAGTTTGATTCAGCCAGCCTATTGTGGAAGGTGCAACAGTGGATAGATACAAATAAAAAAACCTCTAAAATATAGTATTTTAGATACTATATTTTAGATACAGCAGTATATGGGGAACCAGTGTAAGAAAAGTTCAGAATGCCATGGGGAAAACAGAAGTGTGCAATAAAATATTTACTGAGCAATCTACGTCCAAAGTATAAATATTTTATTATCATATATAGTTTTGATTGGCCCCAGACAGCTCTCAAGTTTTTTTCCTTCCTTCCAGTTCCCTGAATGTTTGAATTGACACCACATTTATAGTCCTTTAAAAAAAAGGTAAGTGCTACAGAATTGACAATTCAACAGTATTTCTTTCAGGAAGTACAAGAGTGCTGTCATAAATGTGCATTAATCATATCATAGTCATGTATATCAGCACTGCCATTAAGAATTCTTTGGACATCTAACATTACCACCATTACTAAGAAGGCACAACAGAGGATGTACTTTTTGCATCAGCTCAGGAAGTTCAACCTGCTCAAGAGCTCTGATACAGTTCTGCAGAGGAATCACTGAGTCTGTCCTTTGAGCATCTATAACTCCCTGGTTTGGTGCGCCAACCATGCAGGACAGGTACAGACTCCAACAAACAGTCAGGACTGCAGAAACAATAATTGCAGCTAGCCTGCCCCCCATGGAGGGCCTGTATATTGCGCAGAATTCAAGAGAAGGTGGAGAAGATATCTGCAGACCCCTGCCACCCTGGACATAGATTATTTGAACTACTTCCCTCTGGATGGCGCTATAGGGTATCGCACACTAAAACAACCAGTCACAGGGATAGTTTTAGTCTCTGTACCATAATTCAACTAAATACTTAACTCATATTATGTGACAGGACACAGCAATTACTATAGTGCAAGGAATTTTAAATTAATCTGGAAGTTCTGTTTGATGTTTATACATACATATGTTTATACATATTATACATACAATGTTTATACATATTATCAATAGATTGTAGTTCTAATTCTACACTTTATTTCCTTTTCTACTGGCTGTGCATTTTGATGCACATTTTTCTATCTGAATACATAATTTATTTTATTTATGTTGTTATTTTATTTACTGTTGTCTTACAAATTCACTGAGAGCTTCTGTCCTGGAGTAAAATTCCTTGTGTGCCTAATAAATAAAGTATCAGTATCTACTTTCTGAGCAGTTGCCTGAAAAAGTTAGTCTGGAAAATTCTAGAAGTAGTTCCAGGATATGCTCAAATGACCGTTCCTATCATCAATGACTTTTCTTCACGGTATAAATTCAGACTTATTCATATATTCAATCCAGCCTGATTTATACTTTTGAATTCAGTTCACTGAATCCTTTAGTTTGATCTGGATTACTCAATCAATTCAGAAAAAAAGCCATTTCTGTGTATGTGCAGGAGTATCCAACAATTCTGAATTGTCAGATTTGATGATTTGCTTTTCTGATTCAGTTTGGAAAGTTAGTTTGATTCATACCTTTGAATCAAATCCCCATGCTGAATTTTTACTGAGCATTTATTTATCTATTAAACTTATTTGCTGCCATTGCACTATGGGCAGCTTACAATAAAAATAATATATATATATACACATCATACCAAATAAATAAGATAAAAGTAATAAATGGTAAGACAGAGGGAGGCTAAAACAGAGGTGGAATCATCAATCTAACAGCTACCTCCCAGATGACACATGGCTGCCCAGAGCCCCAGCCACCCCACAAAGGCCATGTTTTTAGGCCTTTACAGAAGGCCAAAAGAATGGGGGCTGATCTCACATCAGGTGGTATGATGTTCCATAGCAGGCACCATGGGGAAAAAAGGCCCTTCTTTTGGATCCTGTCAGCTGAAATTCCCTGGCTTATTTCATTTCAATTCATTTTCTCTAGCTGTATTTTTAGGCTGCCCACTCCTCAAGTTTCTATGTACTAAGAAATATCCCTGATTTCAGTTTAACTGTATCTTATAGTACTCCTTTTTACTTTGCAGAAATATATTTGAAAAGTCATGATGTATGCATATCTGTAAGTCTGCCTATATGTATATAATTACTATCAACCAGAAGCCAGCCCACTGCAGGATGAAGTCCTCTTCCCGGACAGATATGGACTGTAATCTACCATACTGATCTAGAACCAGCTTCTTTGGCTAATGGAGAATTAGAACTTAGTTCTTCCACTCCTAGTCTAGCACCTTAAGCATGACACCATATTGGTTCTCTGTAAACATAGAAATAAGTGAGTGTTGCTACTCTTGGCTATTGTGCTCCAAGTGCTTTGAGATCAAGATTAGGTCAGGAATAGATCCACTAATGTATAACTATAGTTAGGGGAAGCAATGCCTCTGGAGAAAGAGATTCTTAAATTTGAGAGTTCTGTGGTTCTGGTTGGATAGACAGACAGACAGACAGACACATAGATAGATACATAGATACATACATACATGGATAGATACATAGATAAATAATGTGATACAGTTGCTAAACAGGAAAATACTACCTAAAATTTAGCAATGATAATGGGATATAATTGTTCAGTGTACTCTGCCCTGATTAGAAAACTGTCCCTAATTTTAAAAAATGACAATTGAGCCAAGTACAAAGAAGAATTACCAACCATGGAATTCAAGCCATATGAGGCATGGTTAAAGAACCTGGGGATGTTTACCCTACAGAACAGGCAATGGAAAGAGATTATGTTAAGATTTGTCTTCAAATGTCTGAAGGATTGCTATATAGAAAATTTATTTTCTAAAGTCTGAGAGCAGAACCAGAACAATGGGTTAAAACTGTAAAGAAACAAATCCAGGCTAGACATTAGGTGGAACTTCCTGACTATACAAGCTTCAGTCTGTGGAAGAGGCTGCCACAGGAAAAGGTGAGTTCTTTTGCACAAGAACAAACATCCATTAGAGATACTGTAGTGGATCCTGCATTACATAGGAGGTAGATTAGATGATCTTTCAGATCCCTTCCAACTCTATAATTCTTTCTCTCTCTTTTTCTACAGTACTCATTCTTCTAGTTTTAGCCTTTTCCCTCAGTTGAACAAGGTTAACTAGAAAAGAATGCTGCTGTAGTTACAAGAACTCATATGTGTTCTTATTTTTGTTGGTGAGCAAGATAAATATTTAAAGCCTAAAGCATATGAGATGGAGCTTTCAGGCTTGCCAATATCTGCAGAAGAAAGCTCCTTAAACATTTGAGAGAAGGTCATGCATACATATCAGGATCCTAAAGAGATCCAGATTAATATTCATACTGCCTGGGCCAGACCCGCCAAATTTGAAGGTCAAAGCAGAAGCCAGATAGCTCTGGAGGATTAGATTTGGCAGCGTGAGGGTGTCACTGACTATGAGACCAGGAGGTCTTTCACTCAGCCATCTGTTTGTTTTGCTGGCCATCCCAAGTAAGCTATAAACCCATACCCATATATTCTGCTGAAGTCACCATTCACAGCTGCAATCTGTGTTTTTCTATGCTGAGAAGCCAAGCTGGGAGGCATGGTTCAGAGCCAGGTTCTCCATTTGCCAAGCAAAGGCTATAGACGCATATTTCAGAAGCATTTTCCTTCCGATGTAGAGACAAACAAGGAGGAAAGAACATTGCTTCTGGCAGTTGCAGAGCAGCTGGAGTTTGGCTGCCTGCAAAGAGCTGCCACCAGATTGCAGGTGATGACAGGAGAGTGACAGGCAGGCCTCTCCGCACAGGCAGAGGTTTCTCTCCTGTAAGGGCACTCAAATTGCCTTGCTACCTAAAGTGAGAATAAACTTGTACTTTACTAGTAGAGACACTTGAGACAACAGACTGGGGCTACCTCTCCATGCCTGAACTTCAGCACAAGGACAACCAGCTCATTACAGTCAATTTTCCAAAGACTATGTTATTGGCTTTCATAAACAGAAAATTGTGGAATGGTTTCCTGTCAAGGGATTAGTCTGAAAGAAGAAAAACTTCTCATAAGGATCAAAATACTTGCTGATACAGATTTTCTTATTGATAAAGAACTATGCAAAGATGGTGCATCTTCAATCTATAGGATTATCTATCAATACTATATCAGCACATAGCTTGCCTTGATTGATCTAAAAAAGACAGTCTGGAAAAGGAAGCACGTTGTGTCTATAAAGGCGCTAAACACAGTTTGAGCTCAGATGCTATTCCCTCTTCTCCCAGAGCTCTAAACCCATTAGTGACTGCTGTCTTGTAGTCTCCTAATGAGAAGCAACTGTTGGAACATTTGTAGGCAATCCCAAGTCCTCTCCTTGTCCAGAGAGGAATCACAAAATATGCCAGTCCACTCACCATGGTCATCAACTCTTTTCTCAGTAGAGCTATTTTCAGTTTGTCATTCCTCCCCAGAAGAAATTTCAGATTGACAAATTGTGGTGCATGAGCATCTTCTGCTACTTCCCATAATCATTCTGTGTCAGGGCAGCCATTCCAAGGAATAAAATATTCAAGCCTTTCTCTCCTGCATCTGAATCTAGAGTAATTTGACTTAATATTCCTCTTTCCAATGAAAATAATTAGTGGGAGAAAGGAAGATGTTGAATGTAAAGAGATTTATTTCATTTATTGATTAAATTTATGTGCCACCGAAATCCGAAGACTCTCAGCAGCTAACAACAACAAAAAAACAATATATTAAAAACAATTAAAATAAAAATAAACCCCCCATTAAAACAAAATAAAAAACCTGGCAGACTAGCGAGGT